>JAQFYC010004307.1:0-17617 GCA_034694165.1 Tomocerus mixtus | reverse complement strand
TACATCTGATATGCTTAATAATTGAGTATTTGAGCCATATTACATAGTACAAGTTATCGTTTGAAAAATAAGCAGAAATATCTCCGGTGCACAATATTATACATAACACCTATATAGTATTTAGTGTCGATGCGTAATAACATCAATTTGTGCCTATACATTTACCAGCAGAACTCAGTCACAAAATTCGCTTGGAGCTTGATATTATAGCCCAAACCAAATACATTACTCATAGGTACCTATATGAATTCTGTTATCATAAACGCTTATAGTTTCTGTTGCATAAAATGCAATGTTTATTGATATTTCGGCACACTTTACCTATACAATAGTAGCGAAAAGAGTGTCGTTGCAAATTATGCATGCATTACGTAACGTATTTCAAGAATATACGTACTCTAAATATATAACACCTAAACATCTATCTACTATATATATAAGCATTAGTACCATTCATGTCAGATGGAACGAGGAAATGGAATTACGTTTTTCTTTATGTAGGTAAGGAACCTGAAGCCGAAACTATGCCACACCAGTTTATCCTGATAATAACAATTTGCTACTGTAAAATTCCCTTAAACGAAATTGAATGTCTTGTATAGTATGTATTTATGTGTTGTATAAAACATATTTTAAGTATTTTCGGGACGTTCCTAGCATTGCAATGAAGCTTGAACTATTAAAAACTTTATTTGTAATTTAATTTGTTGTTTGAAGAAAATGATATAAAAACACTGCTTTCTCTTTTACATGAAATTCAGGGTGTAAGCAGGAAGTGAAACTGCAAGTGTTGTGTACTATATTAATAGCATAGTCAAGTCATTTGCAAATTTTGCAAATGCATACCAAACAGCAGCACAATAGATGTTTCGGTACGTTGCACTTTATTTTGTTGTGTCAAGGGATGTGCTTTTACATATATTGCAAATTCTGTAGAGGCGCAATAGGTATAACATTAATTGGAGATATTATCACAAATAATATGTATGATACTAATAAGAGAGTAAAAGTTTGTACATAGTTTCTAGGAAGTTGTTAAGTTAATGTCAAAAGTTGACTGACTTTTGGTTGTTGTTGTCTGTTGTGTTTTAGTTGAGATCGCAAGACTGGAAGCGAGTTGGTCGGAAGCTGCAAGTAATAGCCCGGACTTTCTCACTGTTGACGAATTCCTAGCTTTCCAGCATCCAGAGGCTTCGCCGACTAAATTACTCAGTCTCGTTCAGGAAACTTTCAGTACTTTCGGTACGTGTTTCTAACCCCTCTTGACAGATTATGCCGTCTTTGCTCTTTACACTTTACCTTTACTCCGAACTCGTCAGACGGAAGTGTATATGTAGAACAAAAGCGACACGACACCACATATTCACTTTCTCAGGCAGATAAGGACAATGACGGGAAAACAAGATCATGCAAGATAAATGCTATCCATATAATGCCATACACTCGGAAGTGGTGGTTCTATTCTTTTCTAACCTTACTGCGTAAAATAAACTCATTCATGGTATAATCAACTTGAGCTCAAATGAAACTTTACCTTTCCTATATTCCACACATTTACTATACATACTAGTATTTTTGCATATACACTTTACATTATCGACTTTTTTTTCATTTTATTCTCCCTACCTTTAGTACCTTTATTAACAACATTTACATACAGTTATGCGCAAAATATAGCCTTCATTTGGCTTCAAATATTGTAACTTTCATAAATATACTATTGAGTATATGGAATGTAGAATTTTGTTATGTACTACAAGAGAAAGCTTGATTCCAAAGTTAGTATTCCTCCAATATAACAATGCTTACAAAAGCTTACAATGGTGAAAGCGTAATGATCGATTTATTTTACGTACCCCTGTATTTTGCAAAAGAAAGTAAGTTCTTCTACTGTATGCCGATCTTAAAAAACTTTCTCCATCTTCATCTCTACTGTCAACTAACTAAAAGTAACTAATCTCAAGTAAAGTGAAAGTGAAACGTAATGCCTGGGCACAACTATATAGATACCTACTAAAGACCTACTTACTATCATGTACTACTGCATTTGTACTACCAAAACTGGCCTTGTTCTCGACCTCGGTACCCCAATATAAGCTAAATTCTCATATTTTCTCGTTGAAATTAACTGAAACAGGAATGGTTTCCATTGTAAAAAGTTGGACAAAGTACAAGAATTAACTACCTACAACTTTTACTTATTATTTGCTATTACCTTTCACTATTATGATATTATATTCACTTTTGCACAGTGAAAGCTAAAAGTTCACCAAAGGATGACATGCTAGTGGACATTTTCTAGTAATTATATTAAATGGGAAAGTGCAAAGTGCAGGGTCTCATTTATTTCCTCCTCCTGACAAAATAATTTCATTAAGAATGAAGACAAAGAGAAATTCCTTTAATGATAATAAAAAGTGGTAAGTAGGTACATTAAATAGACTGCATTAGTTTCTTTTACATTAATTACAGATTTGGACGCGGACGGGGAAATTTCAGCAGCAGAGTTCGAAACAACGTACAGAGAAGCTGAAGGGGTCGATCCAGTCTACAAAAAAGATTTACACTTAATTGATACAAACCGCAATGGACGTATCACAAGAGTTGAATTGATGGTAAGTGAGAGTACTCCTCTCGGAAAGAGATAGCATGGGCACTTCTCCCATGTTATCTCTTCGATTTTTCTTCCTCTTTTCCTACTACACTCTGCCACGCATAATGTATAAGTAATTCTAGGAAAATACATCCTATTAAATGGAAATCATGAAATGTGTTTATCGTTAGCTACCTACAGCTAGTAAAGTAAACTGTATTCTACTATTACTATATCTCGAAAGAAGTATTTTTGTCCATTTGACTTTCTCCTTTAGGTAGTTCAAAATATCTACACTGAACCTTATGTCGTTAGCTTTTCTATCCATTTATATACATTTTACGCAATGCTGATCTGTCGGTGTACAAAGAATATATGTCTTAGGCTCAATGTGCAACCGAAAACAACCCTTTGCCATTTGTTCTACAGTTACACTTTCAAAATCTTTCTGATAATGCTTATTTGGAATCTTTTATAATGTTTTTTTGTGGAACACTTTGCAGATACGATTATTGTTTTACTACTTTAGTATTTAGTTTACATAAAATTATATTTGTAGTAAATATTGGCGTGAATTTTAACTTCTTTAATTACCTGCTACATTTTTCAAACATACTTCAAACATTTTTGTCTATAATACGTGCCTAGTGTTAATTGGTGCCTATGACATATACACACACACTACAGTTGTCGTTTGGGGATAGCCACAAACGACGCATTATTATTATACCTACTATAAACAGTATAATAAAACTAGCATCTAAAGTAGAACCACTTACTATATTATTTTAGATATCGTTGTGTGCGTGTGGTTTGGATTACATTAGCTCTGCGTTACATACCTAAGGACTATTCTATTTCTATTCACTCATTCCAGTCCAAACTATGCTACTACACTAGTGTTCATCTTCCTTCCCTACGGACAGGAAATTGGCTTCGTTTCTTGAATTTTTTCCTGGCTCCTGCTAGTCACTAAAGGCAGGCACACGTGAAAAACTTCAATATCCGGAGAATGAGAGACGTCTTTTCGCATGCATTTATGGATTGGAACATTACACGCTTAAAAGATATGTCTATCCATAGGATATTTTATTGTGGTATGAAGAAATATAGAAGGTGTCTATTAGAAACTCCCTTTTAGGGTAGTCTTCCCTACATAAATGTTACGATTTAAAATTATGAATACTTTTGGCTCACCCTCTATATATAGCATATCCATTATAAATGTGACAGAACATAACTAACCATCGTTTGTGTACATTTTTCAGTACATATACTGGAGTAATGTCGCAAAAGAATGCTAAACGAGTGTTATTTTTTATTACATAACATGCATACATATTATATGCATAGTAATTCTTACTAGCTTACAAATACTAGAATGACAAATACGTGTTATCGTAGTTTTAGTTCTAAATGTTGAATGTGCAATTACACACTTGAAAGATTCTCTTGAGAATTCTTCAGCAAAGAATACTTAATAACGACTTATTTTTATTAAAAATTGTGTACGAGCCTTTTCTTTTATGGTATAGTCGTATAGTACATCTCACTTAATTTTAGTCAAACAGACAATATTTAGTAGACTAAGAATATAGATATAGACTGTAGTAGACTGGCTACGAAAAGTAATATGTAGACATGAGATGAGAGATAGAGATGGAGATGCAATGAGCAATGGAAATTCAAAAGGCATAACAATATCCGTTTCAAAATTTATTTATTGTCGGAATGGCAAAATATTCACGACTGCTCAACGGAAGTTCTCTATTTATGCAAAGTAAGCAAACCAATAAGAGTGCAAAAGTCTCAATTCTCAACTCCTATCCTATCTCATCTCAACTGTTGGAAATTCACAGTTTATGCATGCTGTGTAGCCAGGCCATGCATTTTGCATAGTTTCCTTTCTGCTGTGGTATGTAAAAATCTTTTCTGGCATCCCAACCTTAATGGGACGTAGTACTGCCAGAGAAAGCTTCCACAATTTACGTAAGCAACTTTCTCTTCTGCTACCCTGCAGAAAGCGCCGCCAACCTTTCCAAAAGGAGAGCTTTCTCAGAGGAAAGCGTGTTTTCACTTTAACTCGCAAGGAAAATGAGAGGTGGAACTTTGAGCAAAATATATTTGTGTGAAACCTGAAGTGTACTATAGATAATTCCACATGCTAAACATTTTGCAGACGAAAATATAATTTCTAAATAAATTTCTGAAGTACATAGATTTAATTGTAGTACTAGATTGGTTTGCCTCCTAATAGTCTTTCTAGCTTAACAATATTTGGATTTTTTTCAGAAATATATGGATCCTCGTGGAATGCACCATTCGGAAAGAGACGCCAAGGAGATGCTTAAAATGGCAGATACCAACGGAGACGGCAGACTCACTCTTACAGAAATACTAGCCAATAGTTCCGCAATAATTAAAACAAAATTTTTCGATGTAGCTAAAAATTTGCATAACCCTGATTAACTTATTTAAACGTAATTGTTACCGTAAATAAACTTGTAGAAGCTACCTGAAGTATTCCTGTCTACCTTACAAAGCAGGTTTGAAAATGTAAGTATGTAAAATTAGATAGGTTTTGTAGCAATCAATGTCAGCTTTTGAAATATTCTCATAATTTTGTACCATTTTTATTACCTAATATGTAATTACCTATTTTAGAGAATTTCTTTCGGATATCTTGATCCTTCCTGTGTAAAGGCAGCTGGTTTGTACAGGGCAATGTTAATGCAATTGGTATTAAGGGAGTGGGTAGCTTATAAAATGTATTTAAAGTTGATCACTTTGAAAAATGCATGTCCGATGATGCTCTAAGAGTGTTGAAGTACATTGATAACATGAATGAGAATGCATAAATAGAATACGAGTATAAATGTTTCGTTTAAATTCGTGTTCGTGATAAAACAGTAGTAATTATTTTTAGACATGTTAATTACTCAAAACTAATGAATTATTTAGTAGATCACACAATTCTATCTGCAATACATTTAGAATGAAATGTATTAAGTCTAGTAAATTCTTTGACCTGGCTGTTAAAGTATGTAATGTACATATTTATAATGTTTGTAATAAATGCATCGTATGAGACTGACAAGAAGACAAAAACTCTAGTACTTAATTATTTTTATTAATTATATAAATCTGGTCATTGACACTTACTTATATTTATTATCCCGGAATGAATGGTAATCGTATGCTTCATGTGTACATGTCCGTTAGTTTACAGTTTATTGTTGGAAAATCGTTTAGCAACAATTTTGCCAATATTTTATAAATTTGTGTATTTTGTGCATGTATTTTTATTGTAGTACTATTAATTTTAACGTATCAATTATATTTATACGGTAAAATGACGCTTATGTACCACAAGAAAACCTAGTTATCTCTTAAAATCTTTTGGCACAGGTGCTCCGTAATGTGATACGGATTACGGATAATATTATATATCTCATCAGAACACTCAAACAATACATACAAATACTATCTCATTTATCTCTGGGTTGGGTATGTATAGATAGACAAATATATTTAACAATATAATTACTTTTATCGGAATCTGTAAAAGAGAATAGATTAGTTTAGTAGTAGGCCATGATTCTAATCAGGTGACAATTTCTTTATTCTAGGATACTTTAAATACCATAACATTTTACATGAGTAAACCTACATTTATACTAATTTTTGGTTTTACTTTGGCTGAGAGTAGTCATTATAGATGGTCCTGGTCCTTGCACTAGCCTGTACATCGAAATTCCTAATCATTATCATAAGTATATATTCCTCTGTACAGATCTTATACCTACATACTTTATTTGCTTAAATAATTTCAACAAAACCACAACACTGTAGATGGAAACATTATGAAAACCAACAAATCAGGACAGAATGTGTCCCTACTTAAGCCGTGTCTCAAGTTGGCTCTCAATCAATATATTTGGAATAGGTATCTGTGGTTTATTGCAGATACATTTCAAAAATACACTTTTAAAATGACGTTTTACCAATGAAGCACTCACACGGAAGCAGTGCGATAGAGACTGTCATCAAAGGATTCCATTTCCACCTGGGAGTGACACTCCAAAGGGCATATCTCAAAAGCAATGCTCTCATCGTCTTCCATATCGTTGTCGTCTTTACTAGAACCCATTCTTACATCGCTGAAATCTTGGGAAATATCATTCACATCTTGCTGTCTCCCTTTGTATTTAAAGATGGGTGGGAGTACCAATCTAAATTTTGAATTGTTTTTTATGTAATGACTACTCTGCTCTATCATTGGTAACTCTTCTGCAATAACTGTGAGATGGTTGGATTGAAAATTATTAATTTCCGTTAGTCTGTTGGAGATTTGACTGTCAGGGACCAAATGGCTGTGATTATTATTAGATAGTACACGATTAGATGCAATTGCTTCCCCGAATCCTACTCCATTAGTAATTAAGGCAATTCTCTGATTTCGGTTATTCAGACTTGCTCTAACAATGGATCTGTTTGACTGGGAATGGTTTAGTAAAGACATTCGAACAGAATTTCGTGGGGCTCCTCCCAGCTTTGAAGGACCGAGAATTTTGAGCCTTACAAACTTTTTTACGGCAATTTGGACCTAAGAAATCCATTAAATTAATAATTAATTAAAAATTATTTATTAGCATGCGATAGAATTATTCTTCGTAAAAATGTAAAGAGGCACATATACATATAAACTACCTCTCCATTCCAGAAGCAATACAAAAAAGAGACGATTAGGCCTTGGCATGATGTGAACAAGTGTGTTGTAAATGACCACAGTCCAAATTCCCAAGCAGATCTTTCCAAAGGCGCATCCATCATATTTAAAAGGTTAGTGAGTCCCAAAAGTGGCAGCAATACGAAGGCTGCTTTCACCGCTTTTCTGTAATTATTCAAAAAGTTGCATGAAGAAAGTAGCTCAATCGAATGAGAATTAATTAACTGAGGCTTACACGAATAGCTTATTATGTATTTTGTGTATGCCTACTTAAGTATAACATAAAAAGATCAAATAAACACTAAACCGGGGCGGATTCTCAGAATTTCTAATGTAATTGGCTAAGAATATAAAAGAGGAAGGAGAACTACACCACAGTAGACTGTAATGTGCAAACGAATAAGTAAATATTGACTTAACCGTTATGCTACGCATCATAGTCTACAAAACGCAGTAGGAAATGTCTAGACCGTCTGTATGAACTAGTAATAGGTATAACCAGTCAAAGGGTAAAGTCTTTGTTAAAGTTATAAACTGTATTGTAAACTACGACGAAAAATCTTCTGAATGAAGTCTGTTGGTTAGCGAACAAAGAAAACAACTACACACAAAATACAACGTGAGGTAGCCATTCATTCTTTGTCTACATTTGGCCTATTTGGTTGAATTAATGGTAAAAGGGCTGACAACAAATAAATAGAAACTTAACGTACTTACTTTTCTGTTTGTTGTAGTCACTTAGCATTATTATGTTTAGGAAATAACCCCTAATTGAAACTACTCACATTAATTCTCAAAGGAAAAGCAACATATAGCAAAACTTACTTTTACTGCGACTTTAATAAGCAAGGTTGTTCACTTATATTATATGATTGCATAGTTACAGGTCAACAATGGGAAGTAGTGAACTGTAATGACGACAAGATCACGTTTATTCACATGCAAAATGATTACTGGCATGCTCCACTTATTTTTCATTGGTACGATATTCGTACTAATGAATTTCATATTTGTGATCACTCAATCGTACTATATGAGCGTGTAAGTCGTAAATCATTTTGAATATACTGGTTGGGGTGACTCTTTCCCTTACTTTCTCCATGCCAGCAAAAAGTACAACCACTTACTTATTAACTTTGGTCCTGCCCGAAACAGTATTTACTTGGTTAGTTTTTCTTAGATAAATGCATGTGCATTAATCGAAAAGTAGGTGAAAGCATTATTTCCCACATGGAGCGCTATTGCAAATAATTGTTTCAATTCAAAATACGTACCTTGCTTGATGAGCCTCAGAAGAGTTGGACTGACGCAGTTTTGTTACCAAAACTCGAAGAATATTTAGCAAAAATGCTAAATTCACCTGGAAAGTAAACAAAAATAAAGTTATTTTACTTACTACAGCTAATAAATCTATAAGCATAGACTTACGATTAGGTTTACGTATAGGAAAGA
Source organism: Tomocerus mixtus (assembly GCA_034694165.1). Lineage (NCBI taxonomy): Eukaryota > Metazoa > Arthropoda > Collembola > Entomobryomorpha > Tomoceridae > Tomocerus > Tomocerus mixtus. The sequence goes on along the minus strand of JAQFYC010004307.1, from coordinate 8,843 downwards.
CAATGCCAATGCCAATATTCTTAAACAAGGCACTTTATGTTTGTAGTAATTATCTAACTGTAAATATTTTCATATGGATATCGAAATTGTTTAGCCCACATAGGTAATATTCTAAGATTTGCCTCCCTTCCCAATTCGAAAGCGGCTTTCATTAGAAATTTGTAAGGACAAAGACACCTAGACTTATAGGTACTCGATCTATAAGTACTATACTGTGCATCAACCGCGAATACTTTCACAGGTTAAAACAAAAACAAATGATAAGCAAGAATCGCCTAAACTCAATTACAGTTGGGGGCTATTCATTCCACTTGCAAACAGATTGGCAATGACACTTCAATAGAAATAACGTATTATGATGAGTAGGATGGGAGTAGTAGAGTGAAAACATCTTTAGTATATCTCATCGGTATTAATCTTCAAGGCTTCAATCCAATCCTTCCTGGAAATCGTGCATATATGATTTGCCGATGTTAAAATACCCTTAGATTATGTTATCTTGTGTCAACACAAAGTGGCATACATCGACACACACTTTCATCCACTCTAATTCTCATTTGATGGCTTTGTAATGCCTGATTAATTGGGAAATCATAAGCGTGAGATCTAAATCGAATCTGAGAAAACAGAAACATTCTGAATTGGCACGTGAATTAAATTGTGCACAGCACATACATACATATATAAGCGTTTGTCGGTCTAGGGCAGGGATATTCTTTGCTGCGTTGCATAAATCGGATATGATCATAATATAATTCTTATATGTTGGTGGGGGTATGATTGCTGGGTATCATATTCTTTAGTACATTTTGAGCACGTTTCGTGGAAGGATGCATATACAATAGGGCCAGGATTTTAATTTAATTAACAACAGCATCATTAAATATCTACTGATTGTAATACATACGCTTGCGTAGTGTTAATAGTGGCACCTGAATTTGGAACGAATGTCACAAAGGGTTCTAGAAATAACATTTTGTATTTCATTTGACCGAATAAAAATTTTTCAAGGTTAAAAGAAGCATGAACACCAATGAGTGAAGAAGGGCTGTGAATATACCGTGACATTTAGTTGGCTCAACTCGCTCAACAGCTCATTAATTACATGTTATGATTTAATCCTTCCACGCTTACTTATGCATTAAAAATTAAACTTAGCCATCTAAAATATCTACTAAAGAAAAATAGATTTGTCATAGAAGCAATGAATTGTATTTAAGGTTGAGCATTATACGATTATCCATACATTTTTAAAAATTATTGTTTCGATCTGTGGCATAACAACAAGACCGGAATTCCCATTCAACACGAACCCGAAATCCGTAAACAGGAATTTCGTGATATCATCTCTGGTTCGTTTCCATGGGTACCAACAGGCTATTCTACTGTCTCTTCCCCCGCATTCCGTTCCCAATGACATGAAATTTAGACCTTTGAAAAATCTTGAAAATCTTTCGCACTTTTGCTACTAGTTCTAAATGGTTCAATAGATTTTAAAGTGATTGGGCGCAACGGATCCCTGGATTCACTGTCTACAAATGGTTCGTTGGAAGGTTTGATCATGTACCTAATATAAGTTTGACAGGCAGATATATGAAAGAAAAGGGCAAAAACTGACTTGTCTGATCTAATATGAGGTGTTACAACTTTCAGTACCAACGTATCGACAATTCTGACGAACCATTTGTAGACAGTGAATCCCTGAATAAGTTAAGCCCCACCACTTCAAAATCCAATGAACCGTCTAGAACTGGTAGCAAAAGCGCGCAGCTATCTTTTACATGGCATATTCTATAGCGACCTTTTATGTCACATCGCAACAAGTTTCTACTTAAGATCGAATGAAAGATACATAGGCATATATTGATGTCTAGTATCCTTGTGTGTACCCTACATGTATATGTGTTGTTAGGAGACGAAAGAATATAATGAAGACAGAAATAGGGGAACAAGAACTATACTTTTATAGCGAAGTTAATGAAATGTCAAGTCCAGGTAACGACATGTTGAATAGATCTAATGTTAAAAATTCGGTTGCATAGATTACTATTTATGAAATACATACTGACTTCTATTAGGGAAGGAAAATGGAAGGAAAAGGTTATAAGATGGGTGATATAGTGTGAACACAATTGTCATGTTATTCTGGCAGCCCTATAAACTTCAAATGACATTATCTGTTCAACTGGACAATTCCGAGTTGGTATTAAAGTGGCTTGCAACTTCTAAGTTCTAATGTTCTAAGAAAATAAGTATATTGTGTAATACATTTGAAATAAAGTTCCTTACGTCCATAACTTGTAGCAATCTATTTGTGCAGGTAATTGAAATTGCAACAATAGGATAGAAATAAAGATATGATATAATACACTTGCTTTAAACCATGTGGGCAGTCTTTTACCTCAACGATCTGCAGAGACGCTACCACGTTGAATTGTGTATAGTACGATAGTACATTATATTTAGTTTAAATGGAATGAGAGATTATTGTACTGTAAACCCACATTTCCTACTGTAGTAGTTTGTTTTTGTATGTACAGAAGTGGAAAATATAAAGATAGTTTGATAACTAAGGCCAAATTCTAAGAAAGTTTCGATAACATTGCAACAGAACGGAAAATGAAACTTCTACTTGACATACCATGAGAACGCCCAGACGAGGACCTTCGAGTATCCAAAAGTATAGCGTAAAGTTGTAGCCCCACCAGCAACTACGCAAAAGAAAGTTTACTTATCATTTCATTATTACCACCGGCGAGTGAACTAATAGTAAGTATTAGATTACTGCTATTATGGCAAAAATTCAACACAAATGTGAGGATGAGAATCATTTAGTATAAATAAATTGATTCTTCACTTCTACTAATGTTCCAATATTTATGATTCCTCAAATTAATGAACAACAAAAAGTATTTTTGACAGTATTACTACTTACGTAGCCATTCCATAATGCATTGCTGTAACTATTGCCCAGCCAGCGGTCAAAGGTATTGGCACTATCCAGCCAACCAAAGGGTATATAAATGGAGAAAGTTTTTCTTCAAACACTGTCACTAAAAATAGACACAAAAAGAATTTTGTTTAACCATAATATATCTGCAATGCACCTTAAGTGTGTGGCATCGCTGATTTTATGTGCAGACTTTCTCTTACTTGCTCCATGGTCAAAAATACCATCCTGTCATTTTAGAATGGTTTAACTTGTGTCACGGGGAAAGTAGGGGAAAGCTTTCACATAGAATTCAGGATATGCCAAATTTTTCCATTACAAAATTTTAGATAAATTTACACTTTCAATTTAGTGTTACCTGTTATCATGTTATGAAGATACAATCCTTCCACGAACATCCACATGAACATAGCCGTACGAGCATATTCGAGACATATGTAGGCTGCTTCGCAAAGTATTGGCTTTTTTTATGGAGAAAATGGGACTAATTTAAAATATGAACGTCAAATATCCTCTTACTAATAGCTGATGCGGTAATACATAATTAGACGTTCAATTGTAATGAAACTAATCCCTATTAATTTTCTTGGCATTTATACTTATTTGTTGGTATAATTATTTCCTGATATAATGTTCCAATTATCCCCACATAAAGTAAAATTGAACTGAGTGACGTAAATTACAGTATGTCTTATATTACATTACATGACGATATTTTATTTAATTCCCTAGTTAAGAAGCAAATATTTGTAAATATGCATATTATCCATAGCTCCTTATGTATTTAGGATAAAAACAATGATATAAAGGAAAAAGAAATGATACACATGCATGAGTGACTTACCGTGTTGTCAATACCACGTGCATTTGTTTGATCTTTAAGACTTTTTTCTACTTCATCTGAGGTCGAACGTGTCAGGGCTTGATCGATATACAGCGTCAAACGAATTGCTACTTGAATTACCATTGCGACGAATAAATGACGGTGAAGCCGCGTACGGGGATTCCGCAGACTCCTATTACAATATAAGCGTCATTGTCATTAAGAATGTTGTCTAACTGTACATGTATGGTTTCAAATGACAATTTGTTTCTTTAAAACCATATAAATACTAGTTCTTGCATGCACGACAGAGTTTGCTAAAAAGTAGAAGTTTTCCCCCTGCCAGTGACTGCAGATAAGAATGAAATGGAATACTTCTTTCGGTGACTTTCCCTATTAGTCTATAATTGGGACTAAGTATATGAGTGACGTAGTGAAATTTCTATCCTGCAACATAATTATCTACAGCTTGATACAATTTAATTTGCTTGTTATTTTTGCATTCGATAATTTTAATTAACACTATGGACATTTAATTGGGCCTTTGGACAGATCAACATGTCACCCACTGTCTGCATGACTTACATAATATTAATTAAATGCTTTGCAAAGGCTTTCTAAACTACTTAAATATTCATGAAATTCATTAAAACCATCTTTGTTGTCCCAATTACAGACACAAATCAAGATCTATTTATATACATGGTTACTTTACCTTTGTATAATAACAATCAATGGGTTAGTCTTTAATATCCATTGAGCTGTAGCTTCAAAGGAGAATTTAATCAAAATTGAACACTACTATTTATTATCATGTTATGCTTCCTCGGTTCAGGTTAACATTCATTAGCATAACCTTCACCGCAGCAGGTTTCCTACAGTGCTTGATTGTTTGCGATCATTGTTTGAGGAGATATTTGATACTGAACTAAGGTACTAACACAGGATCTCAACTCGAGGTATCCCAAGCAAGGTAACTTAGGAGAATTGCAATGGGATAAAAGCAGAGAACAAGCATTACCTATAATTGCGATCTTAAAATACTACGTGGAAAGTAAGTTAAAAGATTAAACGCTTGGTCCAACTTCATGTGATACAAAAGTGCAGATCAGAAAGACTACAAAACAGACTGTATTCATTTGAAACGATTGCTACAAGCTTTGCCGTTTATTTGCATCTGCAAGCTTTTATCGTAGCCTTTGTCTTTATTGCATTTCGCATGTGTACATGTGCCCTGTGCTTAGAAATGCTCTTTGGATTCACAAAGTAGATTCGGATAGCATAACATTAGATTTACAGCAATTTTATGTCTGAGAATTCCATTAATAGATAGTGATCGCTATGAGCTATCTGTACGTTACAAAGTAGACATCAAATAATCCCAGTCTGCAAAAATCCAGAACCGCCCCTAATACGACACAAGTCCAACAGTGCAGTCCTATACCTCCTACAACATAATATATATAGTAAACATGAAAGAAGGAAACGAGATAGTCCTTTTCATTGCTAATTTCATTAGTCCTTATCATACCTACATACACAGTATACCTACATTATTGTAGTATGTTATGGAGAAAGTGTAATTTACACGGCATGGGAACTTATGTATGTATAATCCTGTAAATTAAAAATGATAATAGCATTGTTTTCATGGGAAGTAAGCTTATACTGAGATTTCAATAATTTTGATAGCTCTTTATTCCAGAGGGTGCTTATACTTTTAGTATTCGTATTCGTAACCCTTATAAAGTTCACAATAAAACTTATAATGTTTATTGGTATTTTGTATAATTCGGTACATTAAAAGTGTTTACTTCCCTTTTGCATGTATGAAAACAGCCTTTTTTCCAAAGGAGATGCTTACCGAAAATGATGAAAGATGAAGAGGGACAGAAGCAGAGCGGCCAGCGATAATGAAAATCCGACCAATTCCAGTATCCTTGTGTTTTGTGCAATTCGGATTTTTGTCTGTGGAAAAAGTGAAAGAATACAATTGGATATATTATACATATATATTTGAATTATTTATGATATGCTCCATAGTTCAAGGTTTTTTTTTGATTGTATAGAGGTAGTAAATGAAATATTTGACGTGGAGAAAATTGCTGTAAGATATATCACTTGAATCCCAGTAGATAACCAGCTTTTGAAATAAATTAAAATGTGAGTACAAGGAGAAGGTGCGAGATACATGTATACACAAACAAGTTCACACATACATACTTACATAACATACAATACTAATGCTGGAACTGGATGTAATATTTGTGTGCAATTGCGGCCGCAGACTACCACATCACAGATGTGCATGGGGTAGCATAGTACATCATACCCATGTAGTAATTATATTCCAATCTATCCAATCTATAATCCTATATGTCAAACAAACATCAAAGTGTCTTTCTCAGATGACTTCTGAGGATTACGAAGTTCTTCGTCCTAATCACAACTTTCACAACTCAAAACTCCTTGGCAGCTGCTATTTTTAAGTTCTCAGTTAATTAGACTTCTAACGATTTTGATTACTTACATACTTTGAGCATAGTACATAATATGATTACGGAAATAAAGGTTATTACGAGAAACAAAACTTTTGAACAAAATTTTACGAGCTGAGATGAATCAACTTCAACCCAAGGAATCAATTACAATTACACCTTCAGCGTCAAAAATATGTTACCAGAATAGTAATTTTTAGTTCAAATTATTTTGCGTTACGTTTCTGTTCTGAAGTAATGACAAGTGCCTTTATGTTTTCCTTATTAGTGGTGATGACCCTTATTTATACCTCATTAGTGATGTGTTAATCATGGTTTAACATGCAAAGCGGGTGTAATATACCACAACTCGTACACAGTAGTTTGTACATATATTACCCACGCTTCTGTTGTATTAAAATTAACATGAATTTCTCTTAACTTTCTTGTAAATGGATTGGTATGACAAACACGGATACTGACAGTCTTTAAGTGTGTTTGATACAATATGGTATCCTTTGCTTTTCCCTTTATTCCTTAATAGCTGCTTCACAAATCTATTAATGTTAAGTTCACATTTGTTAACACAATGTAAGTGCCTAGTAATTGGTTATATATAAGGGCTGAAAGTATAAGGCAAAACACCCAAGTGCGGCTTTCCAATTATAAACATACACGTGATACATCAAGTCAATTGTCAAACTGATATCCAATTAGAAATTACAATGTACATCATTCACTATTTGTAATTAACAGTTAAACTATGTGTAACTACTTAACTGAATTAAAAGTGGCAGTAATTTTATTGCGTTTATATATGTCAGATTTGAGCCTGAAATTCACATTACTTATCGTTCTTTCCCATTTCTGTATTTTCTAGCACAAACTACTAATTTTAAAAAACGATACACGATTGAATCAAATATCTATTGACAATGAGCCGACACCTGTAACCTAATTAAACCTGAAGGGTGACACTAATATAAAATAGTAAAATTATGAGTCATTCCCCTTTGTTATGTAGAATTGAGTATTCTACCTCTACCTACCTATCCTTCAAAATAAGTGAAAGATAATTCAGGGATTCAGTCCCCAAAGCATCTAAACTATCAAACTATCAACTATGCAAAGCGAAACTCTAATTGGGAAAGTTATAATATAACACACGACATGGAAATTGGATTGGAAATGGGCTAAATCAGACACAAAGTATGTGAGATGAATAGATGAAACAAAACGAAATGCTGCATACTTAGCTTACTGGTTACTCTCGCTAGCATGTGATAATTGAATATCCTAATAATAGTTGTTGTTGTTACAATGGGATTTCTCATGTAACATAGTATTCAACTAGCTTTTATTGTTGGTAATCATTAGAAAGCAATGCTTGTTAGTAGATCAAAAATACCTGTGCTTCTTCGTCACTGCCACTGTAAAGCCTTTTAATTAGATCCAGTATCTCTTGTGTAAAACAAGGTGTGTAATTGGTCCAACCTTTGCTGTCGGGATTTCCGTTACGATCCAACCATTGCCCTGTTGGTCCACAAACTCGAAATGCTTGCTCTACAAAGTATAAAGTCAAAGGCAGTTATTTTGTTAGTCTAATTTGCTTTCTAATTATAAAACACATAAACACTTTTACGTTTTGCAGCATAAATGTTTTCCAAGTATTTGGATTTAGTGAATACCTGTTCTTGGATAAATAGAAACTTACTGTTAATGTCAGATCCTTTTGCTACTGGACAACTTTGGTAGACTGTACTCCCAGAAATTGCAGTCTCCCAACATATAAAACCATCCCATACTGCAGGACATTCTGTATCTGTAAAATAAACAATTAAAGTCATGTTAATTAAGTTCTGCATATCATGGTAAATACAATGCAATTATCACGCTCCCGTATGCAATTTGTGACACCAACCACAGAGGATATCATAATTTTGGATGATGAATGTCCGTAAAGATTTTAATTATAAGTTTTACTATCAGATTTGATACTTCAACATTCAATGAGCCCGCAGTCATAAACCATGGTCAAACAACAGTCCGTCCATCTTACTTGACCTTGAATTTCAACTGCAATGACATATTATAACCAATAGTATGCAGTACATATATGCTACTTACTAAGAAATTATTTATATTACAGTGCCACACAACTTTTACTGTTCATTACTTGGTAGTTCATTTCATTCTAAGAATCGACAGTTATTGAGGAGCTTGCCTCCTCTATGCAAATGATTGTCTGTCCGTCTGTGTGTCTGTACGTCTGTACGTGCGTCCGGTTGCGGTGTAACTCTAAAACGGTTTGCGATATCGACTTCAAATTTTCAGGGTAGCCTATTGAAGTTTCTCCACTGATTAAGTTAAAAAATGGGGTCAATCGGACCTACCTCCTAGGAGTTATGACCCCGCCCCCCATTTTTTGAAATTGCAACATATGGTAAATAAGGTATCGTACGAAAGCTTATGACCTCAGGAATCCAACCATGCAACAATGAGGTCAATCGGTCGACGGGTTACCGGCTTAGGTCAGTTTAAAACACAGCATATCATTTATGTGAATGGTGTGTCTGTCTGTCGTCTGTCTGTC
>JAQFYC010004306.1:0-17620 GCA_034694165.1 Tomocerus mixtus | reverse complement strand
GATACATTTTCAATCACTGACTAAATAGGGTATTGAAATGAATCCAAAAATTCAAGTAGGAATCTGGATACCGCCCCAGATACTTGTTATGTAGTATAATATTAATGCACTGATATATATTGCTATGTCAATTTACTTCGATTTTTCATGCATACAAAGTACTTATAAATGTAAAGCTTTATGGTCTTATTCTTGTTCAATAACGTCTTTAGTTCGCATCATTATCATTTTATGCAGTTTTTATGATTTGTAGCGTAATGTTGTCCACTTAGAAATAAATAAATATGCAATGCGCTGAAGGCTAAAGTGGAATTATTCATAAAATAAATCTAATCTTTATTTATTTATACCGTACAACTTATTATAAGCAATAGCCAAAAAGAATCTAATAACTCACTACATTTCGTCATGTCTTGTCGCAGAGAACAATAAACCCAAACGTTCAAGAACAGCAGGTGTAGCCTAAACTTTCAAAATATTTCTTTTAATGCTCAAGTTTGCAGATAAGGTGGTAGTCGGGAACTCTGTCGGTCTGCTTGTCGGTTGTGTATTCAGTAAGTCAAATTAGTTATTATTCGACTTTTCAAAGTACATGAAATCCTGAAAGAACAAAATTGATAAATTAGCGTTTGAGCATTGTAAGCAGCAGGGACATCGAAATCATTTCTAGGATGATATTCTAGGATTATAAATTATGACAATCAAGAATAAATTGTATTTGAGAACTACCGCATTCGACGAATTATTTCCCCATATCTTAATAATTCCCCATATGCACATTTGTTAAAAAATAGGATTAAAACATAAATCCCCAGAGGAAATAATTCGTCGAATACGGTATATGTATGCTTAAAAAATATCGAAAAATCGGAAATCCATAATATCTTAGTACATACTTTTTACAGAAAATAAACAAAATCTTACGATAAGAAAACATGCTCCAATTAAAGTTGCTTTGACACGAACGTCCAAATCTTGAGGGAAAGATATTCCGAAGTTATCGGCATCAGTAAAGGCTTCCTTTACGAGTCCTGTCCATTGTTTGGAAATTTTTCCAACTTCAGTGTTGCCGTCGGCAGACAGAACCTATAAAGATTTAAAACTGCGATAAAGTCCGGCTAATTCTGTGTAAAATTAAATTGTACATCAGCTAAGCGTAAAGCTACTGCACTAATAAATAGGCACCTTGAAATTTACATCCCCACATTTGCACGAAAATGTACAGAAAGGCCCCTCAATTCTTAAGACAGTTGTCCCGGTATGATCCTTAATTGCAAAAGATGGAAAGCAACTCCATTGTTGTTCTATGCTCCCTATAATCTGTCCAGGAGGGCAGCAAACATTCAGAGTCTAAAATAGAACAATTTTCATGATTATAATTAGATTTTTCCTTCTAAATGAATTACTTAATGATTACTACAACATTGAAACCATAGATGCTGTACTGTGCTAGATGCCTTGCCTATGCATTGCAATAAATCACCTGTAACCAGCAGGGGCAACAAACAGATTGACAAGCCAAAGGTCGATCCAAGTGAATTATCTCCCGTTCATGGGGATCCCTGATTTCGATGTCAAAAGGTCGGATGGGACCACAGCACATTCTTGCACAAATATTTGTTTTCTCTTTAGCTTTGAAAAGAAGCTCTCCCTGCCCATTTCGAATGTCGTATTTATTGTTGGTCTCGAAACCAAAGATCACTACATAAAATAATTATCCACACAACTAATTAAAGTGTCTCACTATCTAGATAGTGTACATAATTTAATTTCTTCATATTTATTTTGGAATTTCATAACACAATAAGAATTAAGTTGATTAATGCATTGTCATACCTTCCAATAGTTCAACTTTCTGTTGGATGAACATTTGGCTAATTGTGGTCAAATATTCCAAACCTGGTGGAACATTCACTGGTATTCTTTGTCCATGTAAAGGGTCTACAGCAACCGTCAACCCTTGAGGTGCTATACGTAAATATTAAGTATAAATTACTTATTATGTGTTATTTATTATTTACCATTACACGTTATACATGCTATAATTATGCACATCTAGGTAAGCTAGATATTTACATGAATACATTTTTCTACATGTATTCCATAATATTACAAATTAAATTGCATATATTATTGTATATAACACAGAAATAACTTTGCCAATCTTCAATTCAATATACATTTGCTAAAATATTCAAAATTCTATACGTGAATTGATTAAAATCTAGATTCTAAGGATAGATTCACAATAATAATTTACTATATGCAGTAGGCTGGTTAACAACAACTTCTTTCTCCATTTTCGTACAGCGATTAATTAATTTAACCGAATTTAACTTCCGAATGTAACCAATATATCAGTCAACTAATCTGATCCGGCTATATGGAATGTGGGCTGAACCATATGTTGTGACCCTATATACCACAGAAGACGAAGTTGCTTTTCGTAAGTACAGATAGTAATGCAAAAATACAAAGTAGACAAGATAAAAACATGGACAGCATTAATGAATTAGCGCTATCTTGCCTGACGAGTTATCTACTTCAAACTTTATGTGTGTGTGACCTGTCCTATCATACACCTCCTGCGGCAATACATGTACAATATGAATGTACATTTTTAATTAATCTTGTTATCAAATCATTTGTGTAACATTGTCCCAGTAAGCGTTGTTTGCCATATCTCAATGTCCTCAATTTTTTACAATCTACATGTAATACACGATAATACCGTCGGTTAAAAACAAATCTGACAAGGAGCATTATTGTTGATGCCAGGTAAGTGAGTACCTAATCACTTTTATCTACTGATATACCATTGAATTCTCACAATATGAAATTTACGCTTTAAATGACATGACGGGTAAATCGTCATCGTATTTGTTGAATCATTACACTATGTAGTTGTAGTAAGTAAGCAGTTGGTAGTGGTGTATGAAAAAATGAACTTTATGTTAATGTAGTATGTTAATTAATATAGTTCGTAATGGATGGCAATCACGACTGTATTTCGTGCTTGTCCAACCATACCGAGCAAACTATAAAATTAAATACATATTTTTACGAGCCTTTGGAAATTTTGATTACGAATCGAAGAAATGATGTTATGTTATTGGTGTGTAGCCCATAAGCGTAATAACTTTACACTAGTGAAGATGAATTAATCGGAGCGTGTTTCCTTTTCGTATGTGTTATTTTTTTGTGCTCATATTTTTCATGTTTTTATTTGCTTTAAATTGTAAAGCCTATAAAGAAAAAGTTATTCGTAATCCCGTATGATATAATAACATATTACACTACATTCATACATAGAACATATACAAATATGTACTAGTGAAAGTTACTTGGAGAAAGTAGGACTAAGGAGTGTATGTTAAACATGCTGTACTAATCTAGGTAAAATAACTGCTACATAACAGTTATGTAAAGACGTCTGTACGGTTGATATTTCAAAACTTTAGTTATGTGATTTATTACAAATTGTTTTTTTTTATTATCTCAAAACGTCTTAAATATATACAGGCGCAATTTATACGAATCAAACATTAGACAACATTATTAGTAATTAGTAGTAATGCATATTATAGTGTAGCATCAGACGACACGGCACAAAATTACACTTTTTTCTACTAATCTACTTTACAAAAATTGATTTTACTGTGTTATAGTGAAAGCTCCAAAAAATTTTATGAGCTTTCACGAACTTATGATAAAAAAGCACTGTTTGATTTCACAATAAGGGAGTTGTAATAACCTGTACTCTCCGAACTTCATTTATTTTGCTTTTTTCTGAGTTTGGCTTTGATTATCATCTGCAAGAATCAAAAATACTTTAGCATCGCTTATGTTTAGTGCTTTATAGTAGTAAATGAATGCATAATCATAAAAATATGTAGGGCAATTTTTCAATTTTTATTTATAGCTTACCAATAGAATGACTAAGGGAATTATTAAAAGTTTTAATTTTGGAGAAAGATTTGGAGATATTTCCATTATTGTGTTACCTCCCTTATGAAATATATTAGCAACACAATTATTTGATTGATCCATGACCTATTAGCATATAATAGTATACGTACACAAAAATATTCAAATATTGAAACATGATTTTATTATTTTATTCTAATATTATTGCAATTAGCTTAATTGATAGTGCAGGTAAAAGTTTCCATGATAAATAAGTATGCAGGGAACTTACAGGAAACTCAAAGTTCTGCAGACTAATATGATGTGGTTTCATTGTCATTATCATGTCTCCACCGGAGTCCATAATTTGAAAAGAATCCATTGATGTATAACCTTCATATTCAAACTCAATCGATCCTATTCGACTTCCATTAGGAGATTTGGCTAAGATTTTCTATTCATATTAAATATATACATATTATGTATATTACTTAAATTAACCGTATGCATTTGCAGTAAATAAAGGTGACCGTTACCAACTGACCATGTTTGCTTTAGATAGCTGCCTAATTATAAGTTGACTAAAAATAATTCCAGTGTTGTCAGCCACAATATATTCTGTCATAGTCCGAAAGTAGCTTTTAGTTGGAATAATTTTTAACTGGGCTTCTTTTGACTTATTGGAACCAATGTAAAATGGTTGTGATTTCGAAAATGAACAGCATCTATCTGAAAATGAATAATATGTTCCAATCTTCCAATGCTCTGTTCTGTGCTGTTATAAGGTACATACTAATAACATACATATAATTTGCCTATAATACGTAGTCCTAATTGAAGGAAATAATGCAAAAGCTTCTTTAGCTGTCATGATACGCCAAACGGGACAAAATTAACATACCATATGCCACCTCTTCGGAAAAGCTTAAAAAGTTTGTTTTCTGAAAGAATTTTGTCGCTTCGGCGAGTCCAAGCGATCTGTCTAATATTAAAATAAGATAATTAAACAATTTCATTCTTCACATGCTTAAATAAATCGTAAAGCTATATAATTTTTTGATGCTAAAGAAACAATGATGCTTATTTGTGTTGCGGAATAAGAGCATCTATTTGTACTGTACATTAAATAATACTAATTAATTTCAAAAATGAGTCTTCAAAATAGTATTCTTACCATTGAAAGATTTCAGTAACATGCTTTCTTCCTTATCTTTACCTAAAATATCATGATCCTGACTACTATTCGTACTTACAGTCTGAGATGGATGAGCATAGTAATAATCGTATTCACTTTCACTATTATTGCTGTTTTGACTAGACATCTTGTAGCCGGATGCAATGCAATATTTGCAGCGAAATTTCTGCTCTTGAGTTAAACTGGCAAAAAGAATATTTGAGACCACTATTTTTTGCCAACGTTCAAGCTGAATTTCCGAAGTCTCTTAAATACATATATAGTATATGCCCAGGCAATTAGGATCATAAATACTGGTGCGATAAGAGGGTTACAGAAATTGCATTGTCTAAACGAGTAATAATCTTGCATGACGTGTGTCAGAGATTTTATACCTCTTTGCGAGTCGTGCTATCACGATCAAGGTTAAATATTTACCTTTCTCTTACAGTGGAATCTTTTATCTCCAGATCTTATCATTTATTGTTTCCGCGAATGAGGAATAATAATTATTCTCCTATAGGCTTTCACCCGGCAGCTATTCCCTAGTTTACACGCACGTAATTTCTTTAGCATTTATTTGCTCTCTTTATCTATAGTTAACTCTATTTTCTGATAAAATGTTATGGTACCTAGTATTTAGCCAGCGTAGGGACCAATTCAAAGAAGAATACACCATATTAGTGCCTTAGCAAACGCACTTATATGAAAATGAAATAGTAAAATTAATTATCATTATCAGTCATTCATCCATATGTAAATAAATGTGCAATAATATTATGCAACGAAAGGAAAAATTGCGTATGTAACAGAATATCAGTGTACAATAAATACCATGTATACTATGTATGACACCTTACCTCCACACTACACAATGAAACAATCACTGTAAATTATGCAACTATTAATAATTAGTACGGATCCGGATCAATTGCACGGATTTTGCATGCGTCTTTGTCGGCGTTTTTCATTTTGTTTGAAGTGTACATTAAACAATAAGCAATTAACATCCTAATATTAGAATACACGATTCGCAAAGAGCTTCAAAGAAGCTATTGTATATATAGAACCATATTGGTAGTAGTCGCCGCCAGCAGCTTCGTCATTATTAAGCTAATAACTTGATAATATGTGTCCAATGTTATGACAATGACTAATGAAATGACACTAGAAACTAACTAGCTTGTCGGTCAAGCCATAATGGTTAAGCAAACAAGGGCAATTATTATTTTTCAGTGTAACGATATTAGTCACTCACCTATACGCAGTAGAACGAAATTACTACTTAGCAGAATCCATTTAAAGGGCAATTATGTAATTGGAGTGACTACTATTTGAGCTAAACATTTTTGCAAATGCGGCAAATAAATATAATACTTTTGACTTTCTCCGAACGACAAAAGTAAGCTTTATTTAAAAGGCTTTTGTTGTCATTTTGGCGAATTAATCTATTTATGCTATAAATAAATAAGGTTGTTCAATATATCGTCTCATATAAATCCAATCAGTCAAGACTCGCCAACGGAGAACCGACTTTTGGGTTTGTGCCATTGTGTCTTAGCACGACTTGTCTTAGCCCATCTGGGGAATTAAATCAAATCGTGTCTCGGCCAATTTGGATGTACATGAGACCATGTTATACTATACAATACTGACACGACACTGACGAATAGTTAACATTCGTATTTATTGAAGTAGTATTGTACGAATAATATATGTAGCAAGCTGCAAGCAATTTTATTACCTATATTATTACTGAAATATCTGTAAGTGGATCATTTGCCCATATAAACGTATTTAGATATGGTAATCGTCTAATTCTGTAATCTAATTATGTATTTTTGTACACCATAGAATAGAAAGATTGGCATTTTTGTATAACTAATTTTTATTACTGTACATTATATTATAGCGCTAAGATCTTTTTATAACTATGTATGATCCAGTAGGCTTAAGATGCAAAATTTTGTCCTCTTTTACCTATAATGCTAATTCCTAACTAAGTAAGTATATCCGGTCATCCACTGTAGCTGCATCCTTTATTTTATACAACCGTCCAGTGAATCCAGCTCCAGTCACCAAATCCCCGTCTTCATTACTGACTCGCCCATTTACTACAATAATAAATGACTAATGCATTTGGGCGATGATCTTCACATGTAGCAAGTAAGTATATATGTATTAACAATTTGGGATGAGTACATGAGTATCATTTCATTTCAATACAATAAGATAGAAGCTGTGTGCTTGCATAAAGGTAAACACTAACACTATAGGTATACGCTATGTGTGAGTTTTATATATTGGAGTAAAACTAAACCCTAATCCGTATCCGTAAAGGAGAGCACGAGTGTGCAACACTTATTTCGGCGAAATGGTTCACTTACTGATTCATGCACATTCTGCAATTCTGGCATATTATAACTAACTAAAAGACAAATTAATATTTTTAAAATTACAGATATAACTATTTTATATTGTGTTGTGTGTTCCTCAAACTCCAACTCCAGGACTCCTACATTGTATTTTGTACAGTAAAAGGTATCTGCGTTTATTTTTGTACGTGTATTTTTAATATTAATAAGATTGATTGGATAGCTAGCATCTTAAAGTAAGTCTTTTTACACTCTATTAATTAGCGGATTGGATACAAACTCTAATGCTCAAATCTTAAGCTTCTCTTATTATTATCAACAGGTTCTTCTTTCGTGTAATCTGAGTCTGACTTGAATTGAAGAAGGATTTGCAGATATTGAAGTTTGCCGTCCGCCGTCCGTATCCTATCTTATATATATTTCAAAATTTGGAAAACATGCAGGTATTTATCAATACAATATATTTATGCAATATACTCACTGCGCAGTAAGCACGCAAATATATTTGTATAAACAAGCACTATTTGTGTAGTATTGGAGTGGGTTCACTTCGACAATTTACATTGGTAATAGAATGTCCAGTAGAAACATGCTTACTATTATTGGATTTTAATTATTTGTTATAGAATCCGTCAGAAGATACCGAATGGAACGATGTTCTCCGCAGCAAGGGAATTATACCTCCCAAACAGCCGGAAGCAGAAGTTACAGAGGACCAGATTTTAAGCATGATGGACACGGCTATAAAAGAAAAAACAGGACAAGCTGGTCAGCAGCAAATTAAATAAATATTTATACTATAACCTCCCTACTAATAATTTAGAATTAGATAATCCTATTTTTGTATTGGTATTATGACTATGACTTCCTTATGAAAAACAGGAAGGAACCTTGAAAAATTGTCATTGGATGAATTGGACGAGCTTGAAGATGAGGAAGAAGAACGGATTCTACTCGAGTATAAATCAAAACGACTCCAGGAAATGAAATCCGAGCTTGCTAGATCTAGATTCGGTGAAGTAATCGAAATTACGGCTCAAGACTACGTAAAAGAGGTCAACAAGGCTGGAGATGGTGTCTGGGTCGTGGTTCATCTTTACAAACAGGGGTACGTCATAAAATATTTTTTGTTTTTACTTACCTAATTATACATTGGGCCTAATCGTACCTAAATAATTAACAATTATTTGTACCATTCATATAGAATTCCAATGTGCACACTTCTTAACCAGTTTATGTCCACGATGGCAATGAAATTCCCAACTTGTAAATTCATCAAAAGCATATCTACTGTCTGCATCCCCAACTATCCGGATAAAAATGTGCCAACAATCTTCATTTACTACGAAGGAGAGATGAAAAAGCAATACATTGGACCAATTGAGCTACGGGGAATGAAACTCACGGTTGACGGTAATTGTGTTTATATTTGCTCTGTTACATTCAAATATTTCAATACTAATAATTACAGTTTACCCTATAAGTGAAAATTTTCAATTTACAGAATTTGAGTACATACTTGGGAAAAGTGGAGCTGTCAAATCGTCAATTGAAAAGGATCCTCGACCAAAGGTCAAAGACACAATGATGTCACAATTGGGAGGTAGACAAGACGATTCGGACTCTGATTAATGTGCGGTTCGCTTCTAGTCTGTACATCAGTTATTGTTATTGTTGCATGCACAAATAGTTTGTTTCCTGCATAATTACTTAAAATATCTCTTGTAAACCAAAAATTAACAATATGTACTTCATAGGTTATTTGCATTTTGATTTGTAACTAAATATGTTCGCAGATCAGTATTTCACCACTTTTTGTAATCTAATGAAGTTTTTTTAAGGGTGTACATAAGTAAATATCCCTTTATGGATTGTTTTATTATTATTGCTGCTGCTGCTCCTGATAGTTATATTAAAGACTATTACAATAATATTAACCTAATCATTATACGAGTGATAAACTAACTAACTAATAATACTCTCCAACCGGTGTGCCTACGGTCTACAGCTACAAATCAAGTAACCAAGTCATACTTGACTAATTTATAAATCTTTTATAATGCTCCTTATAAAATGACAACATATATGTATGTCATCTATTCTAAAAAGAATATTCGAAACAGGAAAGATTCATAGCTAATTTAAATCATTTGGATATGACGTATCTGTAGCTCTGTACTGTAACTCTGTATGTAATCTGTATTAGTTTACTACTAGTATTACCTTACTATTTATTACACAACTTAAGTGTCTAAATGGGAATTTAATAAATTCAAGGCTAAATCACAATTAATACGGAAAGCGGAGTACACATTTAAGTGCACTGTCTTGGGTTTAAATTGTTTCTTTATAATATGCTTATACGATTAGTTTAACAAAATATTACTCATAAATGGATGAATGTATTCTATGCTGCATATTTCATCCTATAACTTTTAGCCTTTATCTGCCATTGTTCACTCAAGTAGTGATCACAAAAGAACATACTCCAAATAAATTTGTAGCAAGCATTATTTTACTTTTATAGCAAAGAATTACCGGAGGTGGTTCAAGGTTTCTGGATGTTGATAGTCAGTTAACGTTAGTTTAAGTAAAAAAATCATAACTCTTCTTACAAGTGATTGCTTACCTAACCCAAAGACTGTGTTGGGATGCCTATCTGTAGGCAGTTAAGATACTGAACACTTTTAGTTAGTTCAATTTTATTAAAAAATACCAAGTAATGATGCGTTATCATGCGTGGCTTGTAACGTTTCTACATAGTTAACAGTGTTTCATTTACTATTCCAGCATAAGTGGGTGTCCTTTTTTCGTCCCTATATGTATTAAAAATATTCCAAATTCATTCTCTCAGTACAGCACGATCCATCTTTCCGTATTCTATTTAGTCTACTATAATTTATTGTCGTTTATCGGAATGCTATGTAGCTAATATGAATAGCAGAGCTGTTTTCGCCATAGACAATATATATACTAGACATGTAGTGTGAAAAATATTTCATGCCAGCTTCCAGAAAGACGTCTTCGTTAGTCTCATTCTCATTGCCAGAGGAAACGGAAACAGGAAGACAACCACGATAGCTGGCCCGCCGGCCAACATTCTCATTTTCATTACTTGCCGATATAGTAGAATAAAGAGGAATGTTCATATACAGTAATGTATACTGTATATCTAGACATACGTTATAATATGTAAATGCAGTAGCATTTTGTAATGCTTGTTATAGTAGTTATCACAATTTGGAAAAAGCACGGAGTAGGTGACGGGAATGAAATGATTGAAATGAAGTGCCACAGTCTTAAAGTATTACGTTACATGCATTACATAAGTATTGATACAAAGCTTAAGGTCCTTTTTGTTGTGGCCACATGCATAAAGACAAACTGTGTAGCAGTTATGCATTTCTTCACATTTTCAGTTTTAAGAATCTCGTTGTGTATACAATAAAGAAAGTTGTTCCTAGGTTAGTTTCTCGTTTAATAACCTATTTGTTTAACAAGCATTTATCTAGTATATACAAATATACATATACATACTAATACTATTTGTAACATAATGTGTATGTGTACCTGTTTTTCTCCAGTAAACTCATAGAATAAGCCCACATACATACATATTATACTACTTACTTTAAGTACAATTATTACGTTCTAGTTCCAAATACAGCTCTATTACATAATAAGCCAGCCTCGCACACTCGGGCGGGCTAAAAAGCTAGCTTATGTGTTCCTGAATCCTGAATAGTATTCTCGAGGTTATCTTGTCTGTTTACTAATATGGAATTGAAAATGAAAATTAAATAATCATTTTTACTGAATTTTAGGTGCTTTAGATACTACCAACAATTAATCGTAACAGCAAATTAGTAACATTCACATTTTTGAGCGAAGTTGAAGTATCCCACGTACCTTTATATATTTTTACTACGTAGAAGTACTTACATAATGGGTTCCCGTTTTCTATCCTCGAATCTTAAAATAATTAGTGCACTGTTTATGTTCGCCTACACTGGAGGAGATGCACATCGTCGTGACTCGTGCCCAGAAGTTAGACCCATGCAAAATTTTGATATATTTGCCGTAAGTGAAGCACATCTATTGCCTATGCATTAGTTCATTACAATAAATTACATTATGTACAACTGTGTCAAATCGCGTAATGGCATAAATGAGCTATTTGCAATTCGTATATCTTTGAATTCGAACCTTTAACAATGATGTTTAGCAGCCTATTTTGAAACATTCTTATGTAAAATGCATTTGTACATGCACATTTAATTTTGTCTAGAAGATTGGTTGAACAAATGGTAGTGACTTTTATTTATATCTATACGTTAATTTTGTATATTTGTTTCAAGATGCTAGGAAGATGGTACATTGTGCAACATTATTCAAGTTCAGAAGAAGCAATCACCTATCTTTGCATGAGGGCAGAGTTTGGATTGTCCAGGGGAAATATGGACATGCGAATGAAACTTACATACATGTAAGATTGCATATTATTGCATAAAATTTATCATATTGAATGATCATAAAAGATAAAATGTGAACGAAATATGTAGATATGCAAATGACCCCGAGCAAGAAGCTCAAACTGGAAATATGACATGGCAAATACCAGATCCCCGAAGACCGGAGCATTGGAGACACACTGAAGATGATTGTACGTTAACTCATAGTTTTCTGCTTAGTGGTTTTATTGCCCTTTCATGATTCACAATGGCTTTCAAAATAAAGGACGCTAACTTTCACTTTTGACCGATTTCAGATAAAGGTGTTTACAATACGGATGTGATTGATACAGACTACAACAATTGGCTTATAATTCTTCATTGCGCCGACTCAGAGTCGGATAAAAAATTCCTTTCCACTTTCGTCTTGAGTCGAGCTCCAAGACTTGATAAATTGACGACGGCTTATTTGCGTGAAAAAATCGGACAATACGATGTTCATTTGGAGTATTTGTTCCCCGTTAATCAAACCAAATGTTTCGGTGAAGAAGATCCAGCTCCTGACGAAGAAAACAATGAACTTTCACATGATTTAGTGGGCAGCCCATCTGTATCGACGCAAGAACCATTCGAAGAAGATGGAGAGTTATTATATGACTAAAATGTGCACAGACATATTTCATCTTTTACGATAAATTCTCTGTCATTATCCATGTATGGTAATTGACGTAGCTTTAAAATAAATGTCACATTCATATCAATAATAAATTCATTATCTACCAACAATCATAATGACTGGATAATCAATTTCCGTCGATTTAAATATAATATTACTTTTAAACAGTAAAAGTTACTGACACAATAGGATTCGATCTTAAATATTATATATTTTATACCATCTTCTTATGTGTGGTAACTCGCACTTCGTATCAGGAGTAAAAAAGGTTATATTCATTTTTCTTTTTTGGCAGACTCACTACTTCCATTCGCATTGCTTTCATTTGGTTTGGTTGTTGTAGCAGTAGAGCGTAAGCTACCTGGCCGATAAATTTGTAAATCGGGGCGTCCTTTTCGAACTCGCTTTTCTTTATCTTTTGAGCTGTTTGGTACGGTTGAATCCTTATTGCTATCATGTTTTTCGGAATTAGGGTTCTTCGAATGAGCAGGTTCCCCATGGGCGTCTTTAGCATCTCCAGCGCCACCACTTTTACTATTAGGACGATAATCTTCTCTCGGTTTCGACGATGATGATGTGGTCTTTTTCACAGAAGCGGTTTTCTTAGGGGTGGACGAAGCACCGGAAGGATTTTCATTATTCAACTGTGTCTTCATATCATTGTCATCTGCTTTAACTTTCCTAACTTTCTTGATCACTTTCTTAATAACCACTTTCTTTCCGGTTGGGTTTGAATTTGAAGGTCCTGCTGTGTTTTCGGATTTTGCATCGTTTGTTACGTCTTTGCTGACTGAATCGGCAGGCTTACTATCTGTGGTAGGAGTACTACCCTTCCCCTTACTGGCATCATTGCTATTCGGTTTCAAACGAGTTGCAGAGCTTCCTTCTTCAGTTTCTGGAATAGAAGTTACTTTGCCACTACCACCTCCTTCTTTTTCGGAAACTAAGGAAGGCCTTCGAGGTTTGTCGGGTTTCGAACTTCTACTAGGTTTCTTATCAGGTGATTTTCCAAGCAATTTGTCGTCGTAATGAGTTCTAAGGCCACTATTTTTAGACCATCGAGTCTTATCTTTTAATTTGCTGGTCGGTTCTGCTCCCTTGAAAGTGCGAGGCTTCTTGTCGGAGTAGGATGGCGGTGGTGCTTTTCCCTTGAAGTCTTTGCCAAACTTTGACTCTTTCGTTGTACTTGTTTCTATTGGTCTTTTGTCCCCACTATCTTTACTGGCAGTAGTATTAGGACAGCTGGGATTGTTGGATTTTGCACTAGTTGAAGCTTCATTCGATTCGGACTTACTGGAAGGACCACTTGAATCCTGTAAATGAAAATATGACGAAAGATTCATTACAATACATCATACATACTATATATCTGTATTTCATAATTGTAGACAATGAATTAATTTCGGACAGAGCACAGTTATTTCTCAAACTAAACATAAATCTTTAACCTGATCTTTACTGCCTCCCGCTGGTGTGTCGTACTTCTTATCATTGTATGATTTCCCTTTCAGCTTTTTACTTTTGACATCTTTCTCTCTCTTTTCTTTACGTTCTCTGTCGCGGCGTTCTTTTCTTTTGTCCTAATGAAATAGTTTATTCAAACATTTTATACAATACATGCAACACAGGGTAGACCACTAAACAAAGTAAATGGACGAAACGAATATAAACAAATACCTTTTTAATTGTACGCATCTTATCAATGGCCGACTTTTTTGAATATGCTGCATCTTTGAAACTAGCCAAAGAACTCTGCTTAGTAGGTTTAGAATTTTCTTCGCGAATGTAGTCCAAAAGAGGTGTAGATGCTGGTCCTGAACACAGCAGAAATATAATAAATACTACAGTTACTAACTTGTCTACACAATAATTTAAATGGTTCTAATTTTATATCGGTAAATAAAAGAGTAATGCCATGTTTAAGTACCACGTTTTGGTCGCGCCTCCAATTCTTCCGCCATCATTTCTGGTGTTATTGGACCGTCTATGCTAACAGGAATCGCAAATAACGTTTCCGGAGACTCTTCATAAGTAGCAAGGAAATCTTTATACGTTTGAGTTTCTTTCATAGTATTTGCCAGCGGATCTACTTTATCATTTTCTTTAGGAATGGTTTGATTTGGAGCAGCATGACACACGGATATATACTCATTCCCCTTACTGTCGTAAAATATGCAATCGTGGTAACGTTCAATAAAATCATGTGCGTCCAACTCGCTAATGAAGTTAATGAGGACGTAAGTTCTTTCATGTACACCTACAAAGTTTATAGTAAAGGTAAATCAGATCATCACAACATTGTTCAAGGCAGTGACATTTTTGGTTTATACCAATTTTGATTGCAAAGATTACAAACCTAAAGACCTGTCGGCTTTACAGAAATGAAAATAGTCGTATGGAGGCATGGGTGACATTATCGCTGAAAATTCTCCTTCAGTCATCGTTGGTGGAAGTCGGCGCAGTATGACCTACAAATTACACATAAGATTCATTCAACAAATGCACTAGACAAGGGTTGCCTCATTACATTACATTACAAATGCACTACTGGGTGCTAATTTAAGATTGTATAAGTATGTACCACAATTTTACAAATGACAATTAGCAACTAAAAAAGAAGTACAACGTCATATTTCCCTTACTTTTGTTTGGCTTCTTGGTTTCTTTTTCTTCTTTCCCTTTTTTGACCCTTCTCCGTTTTCTGTTCGATTACATGAGTCTTCTTTACGAGCATTGACTTCCTCTCCCATTAAATTTAATACATGTAAAGAATATAGAAATGGGATTGACAACATTTCCTCCCACTCATCTTCATCAAATTCTCTTTCGGCTCCTGCCGGCAATGGAGTTAAAGGTCTTGGAGGTTCGGAACAATAATGCAGCATTTCTGCTTCCGCAAGTGCCATATCTTTCCATTCGCCAAATGACCATGGCGGCGACACTTTCTCCAGGTCCAGTTCTTCTTCGATATGACCATTTTCAACAATAGTTTCTAGTTCCATATATTAATAGCGTCCTGGTGCCTGGTATTTCCTTTTGATTCAGATACCTAAGATTGAGTAAAGAAATTATGCATTACGCATTTTAATTCGGAATGGTACATGTCCAAAAAGATAAATGTATTAAATGCTATAGTTTCATCTTACTAATTCATACAGTTTTAAAGAATGCATCGCCGAATTACATTTCGATTTGGTACCCGCAGTCGTAGTGTAGTATAAGAAAATATTAGTTATGTTTCTAATTATGATAGGGATAGCTATATTTAACACCAGTTTGCCCTTATGCCTTAACATACAGCAGTATACGCAGGCTGTTTACTAAATGGCAAAATTATGTGACACTTTTAGCAATCATAATGCCCTTTGTCGTTGCATTTGCATTTACCGACATCGCGAAGTTTTCTTGTCCTTCTGTCACTTGGTTGCTACATATTTATATCATACCATACTAATTTACTAATCATACACACGAAGAGTTAAAAAGGGGGACTTACCACTTACCCTTACTTAATTGGCTTTGGCTGAGGTAACTAAGCCAACTTTTCAAATGTCAGAATATTTCAAAAATCTGAAAGGTGTTTATTAGCATAATATTGTCAAATCCTCGACGATTTATGACAATACTCAGCTACTTAACATTTCAAAGCTACTTTCGATTCGTGTTTCGTCAGTTCCTGGATTCGGACCCACGACAACGTTCTTTACTAACTAGTAAAGTATGAATGATTAACGAATTTTCTACCTGTCTGTGCTATATTGCTAAAAGTACTAAAAGCTAACTTACGATTAAATTAACTCCTTCAAACTACTTATTTTTATTAAGTATGCGTTGTAAAAAAGTTATTGTTCAGCTCTGCTTTCCTTTTTCTTCAGCAAAACAACACGTAAGCAACAAAATCTAAAATTCAACTTTATCGCAAATTGCAATACCTATATGTAGTCTGAGGACCAATAACTTGCAGTAATATGGCAGATAGGATACAATAAATTGCTCAATTCTTCGCGCTACTTTATATTCACTTGGATAATCTTAATCTCGAGCAGGAAGACTCTTTCTTGCACTCACACAATGCGATTTGTATTGTATCCACTAATATAATCCACTCACATATAAATAGCTTCTTATATAAAACATAGCATAAGGCTTTCAGGGTATTGTTTACGACACTAAATAGCTTTTCTGTCACAAGAACTCACAAACATCCCTAAAACTAAACACAATTTATTTGCAATTCATAAAAAGTTTTCTTTTCTTCGTTGTAATTGCGTTTGTTTGTGTTAGTGTCCAGTCATAGATGTTAATGTTAGTGTTAGGACTGGCTAGGGCAGAGATTTTAGTGATGTATTTTTGAGGTACTATTATTTATATTTACCATTTACGCATAAATATTTTATTATTTTTAACTATACATTCATGTAACATTGTATACTGTATAGTGTGTTTGCGCAAAATATGAGATCTGCATTCATTACTTTCATTGGTAATTGGATTAAAGGATCTGATCTGTGTGATTGATTACTTGCTAGTTGCACTAGTTCAATTACTACTTAGTATTAAATATATTCCATTGACTTGGATTTTTTTCTGTAGTAATTATATAAAATAATACATAACCTATATCTGTTTCAGGTTTCCAACAATTCCAACCTGCTAGCTGCATTTTTTTAACTCCAATATAATTATAACGAAAACGCTGAAAAATATTTTGCTCCTAATAAACAATATAAGACCGATTTGACATTCAAAATAAATGAGAATGGTTGAGGGAATTGACGATAAATACAAAGCGAAATTGAACCTATTGTCCTCATGTTGCGAAAAGTTACAAAAGGTAAGTGTATATGAGTATACTTAACATACTTTGACTTTCTCTTTTGCTTTAGTATTATGCAATTGGCACAGGATGGCACGCTCAATTTGGCTCGCCAAATCAGCCCGACATCAAACTATACTATACTACAGGATAAGGTGATAAAGCGAGGAAATGTTTTCACCATTGTAAACTTTCACCGCAATGTTATATACCTCTAAATGT
>JAQFYC010004305.1:0-17631 GCA_034694165.1 Tomocerus mixtus | reverse complement strand
TCAAGCAATTATGCAAATTCATTGCAAACAGTATGATTCAGAGGAAACAACACTATTACTATTACAGAAAGCTAAACATAATGCAAACTTGTTTGTCTTATCCATTTATTACTTTAATATAAATACAACAATGTAAAAATATTTACATTCAAATTCATTTTCGATGAGCTTGTAGTTGAATCAAGAATAACTAATCTAATATTAGTCATTCAATAAAATGTTTAAGAATAGCTGCCAAGATTTCAATAATTTAATTCACAAAATTCATTATCCTCACAACTTATTTTACCCCCAAGGAAGTTGTCCTTTATTCGCCTAATTACTTATAAACTGTGGAGATAAAAAAATTTTAATGCATCTACAAAATTGCATACAAAGTAAAATTATATTTGATCTTAACATGGACAACAGTGCTAAACCGAGGCATAAAAATAAGTACCCACGAAAACATTGCTCATATTATTATTGTGCTTTTGTAAATATTTTCACTATGACATTCACACAGGTACAGAAATTGCAAACTGTTGTACGAAAGTTTCAATGTGCACAACTTACTGTTGAAAATAGACGATCAGATCAACCTAAATGTAACTAAAAGAATATATTATTTATCCATATCTGAAATTTACAGGTGAGTGTCAAAGAATGACAAATATCCATTTATATTGGTCTTCGTAAAAAAGTTTTTGTTTTTTTCTTCCTTTCTTACCCGAACAAAATTATATAATAAAATTAGGCGGGACATAGCTACAGATGGGATTTGTAAATTAGAAATGCTAATGCTAAATAAAATATGAATATATTAATAGGTATTAGCTAGATTTTATGTACTATACTATATAATGTAAGAAGAGCTAGCTAAAGGAAACCACAATAGAATGCGAATGTAATGGCATGGACGGGACAAGACTAGTGAGTTATCGTAGATTCGCTTTGATGCAAAAGGCACTTGAATAAATTGTAATTTAATACTGACCATATAAAGAATGACTCGGATTAGATAGGATTTTATGAATCTCTTTTGCAAGATCTTTATGGGGAACATCAGCTAAACAAAATCCTACGTAGAACTTTACTTAACGTACATTGCAAACCTATCTACTTATATTTTACTGTTCTTTCTCAAACTATTCTTTTGATGGAGCTCTGATTTCGATTCTGATTCATGGCTACTCTTTCCTATAACTTTAAAAAATAGATACGCTGCCAAAATAAAATTTTACGTTAAAGGTTTGAACCTTTCTTTGTACTGTTCTATATGTAAATTGGAAAGGTTTAAACTTTAAGGAAGACTTAAGACTTTGCATATGGCTAAAGAAAATATCTTGAAAAGGTAAGTCTAAATATCTGTAGCTTAGCTACAGTTATACTATACTATTGTATTTATATTGAATGTTTATAATGTAATGCGATCCAATTGAATAGTCTGCTGACTTTGCCCTCTATATTATTTTTGACATGACATAATGTGTGTAGGAATGTGACAGCATAAGATATCCAAAGATACATAACATAAGCTAATCCATAGATGAAATTCTACTACATACATTTTTCTACTGCAGTAAAGTATTTCTGAATTACTTTACGATATATGTATCTACCTAATACATAGGTATGTGTATATTCCTATATTGCTTATTGATGAGACAGATATTTATTCTATTCTTTAGTTCACAGAAAAGCCAGAGATCACATAAGTTACATTTTTACATCCATATTATTGTTGACTTTGACATGTTTTCCTTTTTTCTCTGCATGTATATTATCTCATACAACATATACTAAGTACCTATACGTGGTTTGGTTTGGTTATTGTTAGTTAATAATACTTTTGCATGAATAAAATCACATAACACTGCGATTTTCTTCCAAACATGCCAACTAAAGTGTATTTCATTGTATCTGCTGTATTTTATGTGTGAGTTAGTGTATATCATGTATGTATAAGTTTTAACTATCTTTTAAGGAATTGAAATGCATTGTCTATGTTCTCTGCTGATGTGATGTTATGTTATGTATTGCACTTATTGATGGTTGCGTTTATTTTATGTTGCGTTGCGAGTAGATGGAGAGGACTGATAAGAGTTTCATTTTGTGTTCAGCGAGAATCTCTGAAACTCCTGACAAGTTTTTATGGGGGTAGCCCTCTCAATAATTATTGAGTCCAAACAATAAATCATTCTTCGAACAAAACCAAACTATACACACGTATTATACATATACACATGCATATACACACTTTACATATAAACGTATACACATACACACACAATAAGTCGTGCACCATCACAACAATGTCTCAACACAACATGCGATGCCTTGGAAGCTGGCTTGGTCTGAACTTAACTAATGCATCTTGCTATCTTTCTCCTATCAGATCAATTCAATAGAATCCTTATTATTACATTACCAACCTATTATAGAAGAGCTGCCATATTATATTATATTATAGCTGCAAAGTAATTCCTTCTTATCTCTAATGAAATGTAAGCTCTAAGTACGAAGTAAGTATAAAGCAAAAAATATGCAAAATTATTTTCTTGGCGGATGATACATAGTAAAGCAAAAAAGGCTTTCATTATCTTATGTATTGTATTAGTAGCATTTCGCATATGACGGACGCGGACATTAAGGATTAGGGATAAGGACGGAGGCTAAATAAATGGCAAAAAGAAAACTGCTACCAACCAAACCAAACCAAACCACCAACCCAATATGTATATATGTAGATAGATTATTAGAGAAGAGCCGCTTATAATAAGGCTAAACAGTTTGTTTCTCCCTTTTTATTTTATTTTACATTTTAGCATTTGCATTTTACATGCACATACTAGCTAATGTTAATAAGTAGAAGTAGAAGGATTCATAAATACTAAACATCTAGCTATTACGTAGTATAATAATGATACACTAATAACACATGCTGTATAGTTTGTATTTATGATGTATTTTGTTTGTAAAATCTTTATACACTGGAATTTTCATCTTTCTTATTGTTAGCCCTCTAAGTAAATTGTAAATGGAAATTATACATATAGCTTCACTCTATATGTATGTATGTATAGGAATTTACATAGGAATGGAATGGATTATTAGCTCTTGGCATCAGCATCGGCATACAACGATATCAATATCATATCACCTCTTGATCTCATGCTGTACAAAGGATTCTAAAATAATTTAGCCTTCTCAACAGCAACTGTGTGGAATATTGAGTAAATCGAAGGCTGTGCTATATAATTTCTTATAGATTCCCTGTCTCACTTATACAGATATATATTATAGTTAGTTATTAGCATTAAGATTGTGTATTGTATTATAATGAATGATAGATTGCATGTAGAATGTATTCGCCCGGCTAATAACTACTTCCCGTACTCGTATCATCATCAATGAGTCAAAATTGGCAAGTAGAGTTTAACTATAATCGTATCGTATCTTAAGTACTGTCTTGTCTTGTCTTGTCTAAAATACAAAATCAGTCTAATCTACAGATAGTACAATATATGGAGAAGAATTATGTATATAGAAACATAGTACCTACTATAGTACAGATATACCTGCATGAGAAAATAATAGGATAAGGATAAGAAGCGATTTGTATGTATGTGTGTATGTATACGGCTCATTAATTGTAGCTCCTCTATTGTAAAGTGTTCTTTTCTGTTGTGTTCTGAAGTTCAATGGGAAATCAATGGGTTCATTCTTAACTTATTGCTAAGCTCCTAACCGAAACGAACTCTTTCTCAACTTCTTCTTTCATGGCAATTATATTTCTTTTATATTGTAATAGTACAACATGAACATATCTATATACTTAAACTTACATTGTACGCATTTACATTGTTATTAGCTCTCGGTACATACTTTCTTAGTGTCCATCTTAACTACTTCCATATTATGTACACAGAATGTTCTATTACACCTAACAATAAGTCAAAACCAATCCAATCCAGTTCAGCTAGGTAGCTACTATCTACATAACGTAAGCTACCTATTTACTTGCTACGTGCTCAAATCGAGAACATACTTCTTTTATTCTCTTTGGTGAGTGTATTGTTAGTTATTTGCTTTTCTCCGTTTGTCTAGAGTGGCCTAGCCGCATCGCATCGTAATTGTAATTGTAACAACGCAATGGGCAAGGCAAAAGATAGAGAGCAGACTCATAATTTCTGGTTGAAGTTGAACTTCTTATGTTATGTTGTGTACTACAAATATTCCAATCATATTTATATGGAAGCAAATGCAAACGGCTACTTAAATACATACTACATACCAGTATGTATAGATTTGGCATTTAGTTTAACCATTGTATTGTTATACATAATACATACTGTATATAGAACAAATCTTTTGCTATTAGGTACTTACTTATGTTAGTCACACTGAAATGAAGTGCGCGGACGTTATCTGCGGATGCTGTCCATATTTTTCAGTGTTTTATATAGGGATGTTAATATATTGTTAATAGTAGTGTACACTACATAGGTAATGTAAGTTTATGGGATGATAACGAAGAAGTTGGTTATTTAGGTAGGCAGAGCCGTATTGTATTGTATTTATTGTAAGTATGCAGTGAGGAAGGAAGATTTGTACTTTAAAGTGCGAGTTAAATGCTCTACTCGACTAGATGACTATTCATAATTGTGTGCAACTGATTTATTACACCGTTTGGCTTTTGCTTCTCTTGATATTACATACCTAAGTGTGTAAGTGCAAGTTTAAGTGTAGAATGAATCTACATAGCTTACTAAATTGTTCTAATACATTAATCCAGAAGAAGAAACGTAGCACAGATGAGAAAAGTTCTTTTCTTTGCATTTGCATGTGTACAAGATTAGTAGCTCTGAAATTGCAAGATATCTTATTGTACTGTAGGTATATACACACACATAAATATAAATTCTTGCATGCTGGATAGTTTTAAACGTAATGGATCTACGTAATAGTCATAGTCATAGTTCATACTGTGTAGTCATATGTATCATAGCCAAGGACTTTGCATTATTTGTATTTAAACATTTTAAACATTTTAAACTGTGAATTATATAATATTCGAAGGAAATATTCTTATATTAGTGTGTATCATAGAAAACAGATTGTGATGCCTGGACTTGGACTGAGCGTGTCTTGACGTAACTTATGTGCTGTAATTGTAAGTGTGTGTGCCATGTTACTTAGTTATGTTGTGTACTCTGTATGTATGTATGTATGTATAGAAAGAAAGATATAACAAGATACTAGTATAAGATAAAGTCAGTAAGAATAAAGGCCAGACCAAGCCAGGCCAGGACATCGTAAGTATTTCGTATTGCATTGAGATGAATGAATAAAAAGAAGAGAGGGAGGCAAGTCAACGGAAAAAAATATGAAATATGGAAAGCCATTATAATTTGCATACGAAAGAAAGATCGCAAATTTATTACAGCCGATGATATAGAAAAGAGAGCTTACTTACTTACTGCACATGTATGTAACATTTGTAATATATTAAATGCGTTGCTTACCTTTGCGATATTCTCATGTATGCTCTGTAGGTATCTACATGTATGCAAAGGAAGAAGAGTGAGAGAGAGCAGAATACAATGTAACAATGCAATGGGAGTAGATTTGTAAAGAAAAGAATAAAATAGCCAAGATGTGAACAATCAAGTATGTACCTATCTATATGCTATATGTATGTTTGTACGTAAGCATACCGATGTGTACTGTGTATTGCTATTTAATAGTGAATAGAAATAACTGATGTGATGTGGATTGTGGATGGGAGACCATAAAAGAGAAAGAGTAACTTACTACTTCTGACTTCTGACTGAACTTCTACTTCTGTAAGATTGTTCATGGAATTTAAAAACGAAAAATATTTTTTCTTGGCATGGCTGGCATGGCATGGCTGACTATGGGATTTGTGCACAGATGCTGTGTGATGTGAGTTATTAATTGTGGGTGCAATCATCATTCGTCATAAGAGCTCATTAGAAACTCAATAAGAAACTGCAGCTCTGTAGTAATATCTTATCGTTACAAAGGGGGTGTCCAGCACAACAAAGGAGCTCAAATTACTTTACTCGCATCGCTAGATTACTTTGGAGGAGTTCACTTGACGTGCCAAATTGCTAAATGGATTCTATTCCCAAAATAAGAATTGCTATGAAATTCTATAGACGACTACGCACGAATTACAATAAAATACAATCACAAATACCTATCGTATACAGAAAAGAATCACTTTCATTTTTTAATTAATATTTGTATTTGTAGCTCTTTCAGGCCTATAAATTTTTATTAGAATTTTATAAATTATTTTAGTTTCATATGTAATCGCAGATTTACGTGAACTTTAATTGGCTAGAAAATTATAAATTTATTTGGAAAATTATTTCTCGAAAAATATTATTATAATATATTATTAAGTGTATAATATCTTTTGTATATATCTGTATATGGGTATGGTGGACATGTAAATTTTATAAGTATCGCCTTATGAATCAGCTACTACAGATAATTGACAGTAATACAGAAGATACATATCAATAATGCTGCTTGACATTAGTTAATAATGCATTTTTATATTTAAACCCTACCTAAGTAGGGTTAGCAGTTTATACTAGAAATATACATACAGTATGTAATGTAACTTTATGAATGTATTAGATTGCATAATCTCCCTACTCGAGTGTATCGGCAATTAATTGGGGAAGATTTACTATAAGTATAAATATTATGTGAATGATAAACGGTAAAGTCTGGATTCTGGATGCTAATACGTATAGTAAATATATTCTAATACGTAAAGTATATAAATATTGTAGTATTTGAATAGATAAGCTAAACCTTCTGCGGAACGGCCTTGTGGGACGATGGAGTCAAGTCAAGTCTCTACTACTTATTAGATAAAGACAATTAATTATAAATAGATGGTAATTCATTTATGAGAAGCAAGAGAAATACTTGTAATTGTATATAGGTATACACTCGTGTACTTGTACTTGTGATGTGATATGACTGACATGGCGTACGTAACGTCTCAATTTTCAATACAAATCTAAAGATATACATATACAGATGTATGTACTATGTGTAATATGCATACTCTAATATATTTACAAATTCAGATGGTTGAGACTGCGGATGTTTTTGACAAGCTCTAATCTTTCTGAATGTAAATTTTTTATTTGTAGACTTACTGTACTATATGTTACATAGAGTAGTGTATTTATGTACATATATTTATATGTAGTAGACAGTAAGAACTATTAGACACAATTGGCCGATTCTATTTTTTAAATTGTATATAATAAAAGCTATCTGACTATCTGAAGAACTTAAAATTCCAAAATATTAAGAAATGTGCCAAACATTTTTGCACTGTTTATTTTTGCACATTATGATTCTTGGTTGATGAACACAAGTTTTAGTTATCCAAGATATTTTTCCAATATAAGCGTAATACATAGAAGTTGTTGCCTATGACACATATTGTGTACATAGGTATTGATAGCAAAAACATCTTGAATTACTTGCTTCTAAAGTTAGATTCTTAGACTGGCCTGACACATGCATGGACTGGGGTAAAAACTCTTTACATAATCTGTATGTATTAAATGCAAGTTTCTACTGTTATAGCGTACGTAAAGTAAAATTCTATTTAATTCATGTCTGCATACAGATACGTACACTTTTAGAGGTACGTCATATCGTATTTACATTCAGTGAAACATGTGGAGTAAGATATTGAATTGGAAATGGAGATAATTTAATCCAGTATCTTCCTTTTCATTCCATAACTTTATACCATGTGCCACAGCTAAAACACACTATAAAGTTGCAAGATTACGTACCTATATCAATATTGTGTACAAATGGTATTATGATTGATGTGTGTAAGGTAAGTACATATACAATTTACATTCGTCAACAGTAGACATGGGCATTTATTATATTTCTTCAATGATACATTTCTTTGCAATGCAATGTATGAAAATAGAAGCAAGCTTTTTATTTCTTTTGAACATTTAAACTATGTACATAGCTGATAACGACATTTAAATATATTGGTAGCCTTATCGTTAGTAGTTAGTTATAATTGCTAGCCCTTGAAAGGATATCTTCGTTTAGCATCGTGTCACATTTCATTTCACTATTACATAATAGGTACAGAAATTTAACTGGTAGAACTATTATACTACATACATATGTCTGTATAGTCCTTCAGAATCAATCAAATCTCAAAAATAAAATTGTAAGGCAGAAATTACAGCTTTGTGGAAAGGATTGACGGATTCAGAAGGGATGTAAATGGCACAAAGTGTGTTTAAGTGTGTAGTATGGTGATCCAATATTTTTGTTCGATTATTTTTCAGTGAAAACAGTGAAAAGTGTTCGGATTTATAGTATCGTGTTGTGATGTGCACTTTATTGTGATATTTGTTTTAATTACTTAAGTGGGCTAATAAACAAGAGCATCCTCACTCAATGTATTTATTTAAAGAATAATAAATAATACATCAAAATGTGTACATAAACAATATCATTAAGAAGAGGAAGAGTGTCCATCTGCATTTATATATTAATTATATTTTTCAGGAATTTGTAAATTGTAAACAATAGGCTCGAACTCTGTAAAAATTAATTGTACAAAGTTATTTAAATTATTGGGATTGTGATTCGAGGATGCTGGAATTTGTGTTTAATTTCAGTTACCCTATTCTAGTAATACCATTCCTGCTGGATTTACCGTCCCAATAGACAAGTTCTCATGGTAGGTCCAATTTTCTAAATTGATACATGACTTACTATAAATTCTACTATGTAAGTATAACTATTGCACATTTTTAGTGTTAATTGGTCTAATCAGAATTTTTCAATCAAATGAATAGTTATGCTATGTTCATTACAAGCGGTCCCCAATAAAATCCTACATACTATAGCCGTATTCTTGGTTAAGGTTAGGATTTACAATATTTGTTAACAATTCGCTCAGTAATATCTGTATGCAGCTTTAAAGATAACTAACATTTAGCATTATTCATGTGAAAAGCTTGACCAATGTTTGCAATTCATAAAATATGACATGTGCTTTGTGCATGTGACGTGACAGAAACAAAAGGCAATAATATTATTATGTAGGTATTTATCTTCTATATATTGCCAGAGATAAAGTCGGGTCGTAACTTTTAGAGAAGAGCAATGGTATAAAAAATATTAGCCACATAATTGTCTCATTCACGTTTTAAAATTCTTATAATATTATTTTATCTGCAAATAAATATGTAAGTCCAAGTCAATTCTTTACTAAATCTGGTTAAAACTGGACTGATCTTCATTTAGATACATTTTGCCTTTACATAACGTTAAGATACATGGTAGCCAAAAGTAGAAGATGAGATAAAATGGTATAACCAAACGAATGGTCCAATGGTTCAAAGCCAAGGTCATTCTTTCTTTTCCTTCAGTCTAGCCAGTTCTATGTTATCTTGAATTTTATGCTTAACGCATCTTTCTATTGCATTCAATCAGACACAATCTTACCAAGTCAAACTAATTATTTATGTGCTGTATTTTTAGATTCCACGTGTACTATGTACAACGTGATTAGATTACGTTATCGTAACCGTATATCTACAAAGTATAATAAATTCCACATTGTGCTAATTATCTCTAACGTAAGTTGCAAAATTTTATTGGTAAAGATAGGAATCATTTTTAAGAAAATGATTTTTAAAATGAATGATACATAGATCTCCATCTTACTTAATAATACCTACGTCAATTAAAACAAGGAAGTTAGTAATAATTACGCAATTACTGTACTGCAGTATCTAATTAATTGTTCGTAAATTAATTTGCCTCTAATGTGTAGAATGACAGTCTGAATGAACTCACCCGAAATCTCGTACAGAATTAATTAGCGTGTACATTGGTACAGTACAAATGCATTGATTTGCTCTTCTGTACAGCAAACATATGTACATATATGTATGTAAGTGAAGGTAATATATTTTAACAACAGTTCTTTTAATTATCTCATTTCCTTTTGTTTATTACTACCGTACGAATTAGGACTGTCTTAATTATGAAGTGGGTGGATTATTTGGTAATCCAAATCCAGCCTTGCCTTAGCAGAAGTCAAATGATATGATAATGGCCAAAAAATCATCTACATGGTATAAAATCAATGAGTCGTACTTTACAGATACAAATGTGTTTGTTTTTATCCTTGCGGATAGTGGATAGGTACATTTGTATATACAGTACAGTTGCGGTTGGCATTAATTTAAATAGAGATTAAGGATATGTCTATGACCCCAGATTTTTGGCAGTGGTCTGGCCCTGCATGGTATGGCAAATGACATTATGGCATGTTTTGTATTATCAAATCAGTGTAATAATTCTACTCTACAGAGACATGTTTTATTGTGCCTATAAGTTATTTTAATTGCTTTATTTGAGTAATTTAAAGAATCTGTTGAATTTTTCATTCCAGAATGACATATCACAGATTTTTAAAATCTAAAGTGCAACCGGGTGGATGTTGGATGTGGATTTTATTTATTTATTGTAATCATGAGTGTACATTGTACATATAAACAATTTAAACGGTTAATCTGTACAAGCAATGATATGATAGTTATAGGGAGAAAGGGTTGATTTGAATGTATGTATGTATATGTAGTATTTGTATTTATGTTATAGTATTTTGCAGATGTTATGTACATTACATTAGGAAGATGTCCTGCCGTTTGCTGTAAATATGGTGAATATTGATTAAACACGAAAAAGAAGCCTGCCGTTGGGATTTGCGTTGCTCAGCCGAGTCGGAGGCGGAATACAGATGGGACGTTCACGCTGTGGCGATGGATTGGCCAACAAATAATAACACAAAGTCATGTCTCGAGTCTCAAGTTGAGCAGAAATTAGATTCGCTTATTCTGTCATGCAGCGCAATGCAATGGAACATAATGTACAGTACAGTACGAGTACACTACACAGAGATCACATCAGTACAGGTGTATTTAGAATATATGTATGGTGTGGTGTGCGTTGTAAATAAATTGTTTTGCTTTGCTATAACATGAAGTGTACATTTTAGAGTTTAGGATTTAGACAGCCCAGGCCAGGCTACTCTCAAGTTGAGTTGGAGTTGGAGTCTCGACTCTTTTATTGTAGAAGATGAATAAGTAAGAAGAAAGGTGAAGGAAGACAATAGAAGAGCGTGAAACGGTGATTAGGTATTTGACGTTTGATTTTTATGACATCCATAGCATATAGTCGATGGGATCTTTAGGTAGTCATCGTATATTATTAACTCAACGTTTCTTATATTGGAATGGAAATGTGTACTGTATTCCTATTTATATTGGAAGCTTCTGGGCTTCTTTATAGTTGCATTTTGCATTAAAGAACTACTTACGTTAGGTAGGTAGTTCTTTAGTAGGTGCTACATTTGTTTGTGGTTTGGTTTAGTCTGTTTGATTCTTTGATTTCTGTTCTGGTGAGATGAGTTTTGGTTTACATAGGTTAATTTTATGATGTGACTATTGAGATTTAAAACTACTGTATGTACTTATGTAGGCAGTAGGGAGGTACTCTAGGTACTAGTACTGTTAGACCGGCATGACAATGTTAAGAACACTCAGTAAGCACTCTTCATTCTAATTTCCGTTGTAAATTGCCAATGGCTTTATGGAACATTAACATATTTATGGCTATTGCTCATTTACTGTAGATGATTGCACTAAATATCTCCATACATTTATTACATTATATTAATGTATACAGTAAAAATGAACATCTATAGAAGAAAATATCTGTTGAATTATAATTGGAAATGGTAATTCTTTTCTTAGCGAAAATTTAATGAAAGAAATTCAATTTACATATTTGCATTTGCCATGAACTTTTAATTTTTGATCAAGAGGAAATAATCGTATTACCCACATTTAGATTAATTTACGAAAAGAGTGTATGTTATTTGCATTCCAAAATTACTACTGATCCTCAAAAGCAAACTATTTGAATTAGCTAACTTAGGAAATGTGCTAGTTTTGGAATAAACTAATTTTAAGATTGTGGCAGGGGAATAAACTACTTTTGGAATTACGTAAACGAAACTTTTCCGGAGCATTTTGTACTAAATACTTGACTCCAAAACTTCTCTACAGAAATGTGAATCAATCTTAATGATTTATTTTTGCAGCTCCGTTGTGTGAAATCGATAATTATTCCTATGTAAGAATTTATCTCATCTGTGATGACAAAATTTGTTTTTGCGGTATCTACTTACTATATACGCGTCAGTAATATAGTATAGGTAGTTTTAGGATGAAATTATTACAGTTGAACCAAACCAATTATATATTGCCTACATGTTACAGCAGCCGCTCTTTTAGCTTTTATCTGTTTGCTAACTAAACTAAAAGTGACCAACAACGCTACGTACACAGTGCATTCGCTTAGTGTTGCATAGTGTTTTGTGATTTGGCTTTAGCTAAGCTGACGAGGTTTTGTTTTTTCTGAAATTAAGTTCTAAAATTTAATGATGGAGTCCAGTCGAGTCTCGAGTGTTGCGTTGGTCGCAGTCGCATCGCAGTGTCTTGCATTCATATGTATAGAATGTATGTACCATAGTACTTGGCCTGAGTTTGAGTTTGAGAAGAAAGGGAATCAACGGACATAGACATTAGAGTTGTTACACATCCTACATACAGATTGACTTTTAGTAGTTGATTCTTAATGCTACTTATTTAACTCCACTTGACTGACTTGCATGCATATTGCAATAAGTAAGTGTAAGTACACCACCGAACCAAAACCAGTATACGATCAACACAACGCACACCTAATACTTAATATTACATAACGAAACGACATATGTGCATGAACATATTCCTGTTAAATACAAATCTAAAGTTCAGTTTCAGTTCACTATCAATTGATGTATGAATGTGAAAACACATTTATTTTTATGGCCTTCCTTTGCATCGAATTAGCATCAATTCAACTACTATACGTTATTATCTTTCTATTCCACCTTTCTCATCTGCTAATCCACTAATAATACCAACCACTCACTTAACTTAGCTTACATACGGTAGATAGATAGGAAAAGGAACCGATTCCATCATCTAATAGCAGTCTCAACGAACTTTTACAAACTCTCCTCAACATTTTAATTCCTTATTGTATTGTTAGTTAGCTAGCCTAGCTAGTAATCCATTCAAAACTAAACTACATATTACTTACACTGATATCGTACGTACAATCTTCACTTTGCATCATCTTATTCCTATTACGTATCAAATACAGATAATATACTTTATAACTTATATTATACATATAAGTAGCATACTAGATTATTGCTTATAATATTTAAGCCATATCTTCACATGTAATGCTACTACTCATTTAATTGTGCAAACATATTCTAATGGTTTATGTTCCATGTCCCCCACTGACTTTTAATGTTTATACTCTGGAATATTCTACCTATAGGTACCTACGTAAAAACAATTACTGACAAAATTACCAACCATTTTTATTACTCTTCTGTTGTGCACAATTTTATATTTAGCTATCTGTAGACTGTAGAGATTACAATGCATTAAGCAATTTAAAAATTCTCTTTATTACTTACATGCAACTATTTATTATTCCGTCTTAGTTGCTGACATTAAGATTTTTCTCTTCTTTTTCGAATCAAAAAAAATTCGACATTCTCAATCTTCTCTATCGCAATTTTGTATAAATGCGTAAGTAAATGCATCCTTGTTCTGTTCTGCATAATACATTGCGAATTACATACATATTACTAGTGTCAGTACTCAATACTTATCACATTACACTAAACTAGCTTCTTAAGTGTTTATGCATATATTATTGTTAAATTGATGTGTTTAATGTAATAAGAGGAAATGAATGGCAGAACGATAAAAATAATATTTATAATATGAAGATGCGATGTCTAATTATGAAAATAATGGCTGCAGGTAAATTATCATGAATTTATACATAATCAGGTACATTAAGCATGATGATTTAGAAAATACTTAGTAATACGGCTCTATTTATCTTTGAATGTTGAATTTCTATTTTCTAAAGATTTCTAAATACAGATTATGAGGAAAAACATTCTGAGATTTATTAATGAAATAAAATGTATAAAATGATTGAAACTTATAAAACTGAAGCTCAAAATTAAACAGTTTGTGTCCTGGACCAATAAAATAATTTGTGTAATGTAATAATCCAGTGTGGGAAATAGTTTTGTATAAGATGAGACACTCTAATTGTAATATCTAGAGTAGATTAAAGTAAAATATAGTAAACAGTAGAGAATAGGCAAGTAGGTATTTATCTGCAGATAGATAGAGTAGAATTAAGGTAGTCTGGTCGTTAGCAGATGGGCAGAAGCAGGTTACTTAGGCTAGATAGGTTAAAAGATGCACTGATATATTACGTAGTAATATATTATACCTTTACACTACATGTAAAGAAGACAAGGAACACTGCCGTAGTAAATACGTATAGCAAACACTTTGAAAGAACATAACAACATTACAGACATACATAATACATACACAGAGATAGATGGAAAGAGAGACGATATAGAAGAGACGAAGTAGTCAAGTGGTTAAAAGTTCAACGACATGAATTCCCTGCTCTTCTGTTCACTACTCTCCGCTTCTCCTTCCAAGCAAGCTCCTCGTCCGCGTCTATCAATCCACTTCACTTAACTTAACTCCCAACTAACCAACCAAACTATTTTTTGGGATCTTATCCCTTTTATACAATATATTCCTTTTTCATTCACTCATTTCTTTCAGCTAATCACGATCCCCCAGTAACTTCCCTAAAATAAGTGCCATTAATATATACTTGAAAAAAAATGATCTGTAATACTCTCTATAAGAAATTGTTGAAATTTCAAATTTCTTATGAAGGGACATTAATTAATCTCTCAATATAGTATTTATAGAACTAAGTATTTACGAAATGAAGATAGTAGATCATCAAAAATCTTATCCAAAACTTAAGAATTTTTGACAGAATAAATAATTGATAAGGATAGTCAGTATCAGTTTATGTTGCTATGTAGTGGGGAATTGTACAAAGACAAAATCGTAATGATGTGAATAAATATTGTGCTAAAACGTATATACAAATAGATTCCTCACTTTGGATGTAAATGCAGAAAATAGTGGAATATTGTCTGTTTTGAATTGACCCTTTGCAAGCAGCATACATTCTAGATTGTATGTTGCATAAAAATGAATTTCAGATTTTAGATTTTGGTATAACTTTTGAAATCTATGTAGCTGTGCATAGGATATCATTTTTAGGAAATATATTTACCTGTCAAAAATTGGCATTGATACAGTATTCACCTAATTCAAATTCAAATCCAAAACTATTTACTTTGTACTTTGGGGCCGCTGTTTTATAAAAGCATTTAAATAATATTACAATGATGTAGTATCTATTAGATCACGTCAGCAATCGTCCATGTAGTAATAAGTGTAATGGAATATTCGAAAAAAGTCTCAATAGGAAATGTGGGATATTCCAAAACTGTCTTAATACGAAATATGGTTAAACACATGTCTACCTTTGTATTTTCCCCATCTTACTATATCGAGGCAGTTTTGGATGATTCCACTTTTCCTATTGAGACATTTTTGGAGTATTACACATTTGCGGTTTATTAAGAATGCCAATACAGTTTTAATTATGTATGTACTAGGTACCTATCCCCAAACTCTACTTAGGTACAAATTATTGCATACCCCATTGTTATGGCATATGAGTAATATTTAGTAATAACCATTACAGTGTTCTATTATCAGTAGGTAAATATTTTTGCACATAAGTAAATACATAACGCTAATATTATGCGTGTGTAGTGTGTGATATTATTGTACTGTGTCTGTATGTGTGTGAATGTGAATTTAGTTTTAGTTTCTTTTAGCTTTACACTGCTTCTGTGTGTACGTGCTTTGCTGGCTGTCCTGCCTTTGCGTTGCTGTGCACTGCCTCTGAGGAGTCGATTATGGCCACGCCCTATTACTTATCATATCATTGCAATCTCTCAAACATCTTCAGTGTTCAGTTCAACTTGAACATTCAACATATCTCATCCCATTTGCTAGACAACGGCTAATCTCAAACTGTCTCTATCCACTCAAGATTTACGAACTGCGCTCACTTTGCGTCATTCTTCATCCCATCCCTATCTGTACAATATAAGTAGGTATATCTACTGTAACTATAACTATGCGTGTTATGTTCTCTTGTCTTCTGCATTATTGTATTTTGTATAAGCACAAGAAATTCATCCTATAGAAACGAAAGCATTCTTCTGTTCAGTTATTTCTCTTAATGTCTCTTGTAGAATTTTTCCATGTACATAGTACATACAGATACTAGAATGAGAATTAAGCATTAGATTTAATACTACTTACTTACATGCTGTCTACTTGTATGCATATATGTATGTATAATATAGATTACTCACTTGCATAGTTATGTCGATAGATACATAACATTAGATATAATAACTCCTCTCTTAGTACTATATAATAAACTAAATAGGTACATAATAGAGGCTCTTCATATCATGTAAGTAGGTAGTAAGTAGTAAACTAAAACTGCCTACAGGTATGTCCTCAGCTCTTATATGTATTATATTGCAGATAATTTCATGTTTTATTAGAATGTTGAGTGGAGACAAGCGAAATTTATTAAAACGATGATAGTTAGCCAAGATTCTTAAAAGAAAAAATTACATTTCGTCTTCATTATCAACACAAGTTGGAGTTGGAGTTGGGTTTAAGCTAGAGGATAATCTGACTTTAACTCATGTCGTGTACTAAGTAATGGGTAATACTAATCCATTTCCTTTCTGTGCATACACAGAGGTATTGCTATACACCTATTACGTAAGGCAGAAGGATAACATCACATACCCACATACATACCTTCATTTGGAAAATGGACATATCGTCCCTGTCAAAATTAATGTGGAATATTCCAAAACTACTATCTTCTCACCAAATGTGGAATACTATCCTAAAATTGTCTTAATAAGAAATATGGGCATTCCAACAGAAATGAATGGCAGAAATCAAAAATTAATACTTATCATATTGAGATGTGATATTCTGTAATTATCACCAAGATCATTGCTTCAGATAAATTAATAGTTAATGGATACATGAGCAGATGCAAAGGATAGTACTTAACTTAGAAAATAATCATACTATGATTTTTTGTAATTATTATCTTAGTAATTGTTTTGCGGCTTTATTTATTTGGAACGTTGAATATCTATTTGTATTATAAATGTAACACAGATATATAATGCGGTTCAATCGCTGTCTTAAATAATGTGGATTATTCCAAAACTGTCTTAACATGAGGTGTGGGAAATACAATAATTATGAACACATGGATTGTACCACATTTCGTATGGGAAAAGCATTAAAATCCACATTTTGTATTAATACGGTTTTGGAATATTGCACATTTCATATTAAAACAATTCTGGAGTATTCCATACTTAAGGGGGACTCGATGGGTAGCACGGATAGGAGAACGGGTCACCAGTACAAGTTAGACAAAAATGGGTCACAT
>JAQFYC010004304.1:0-17635 GCA_034694165.1 Tomocerus mixtus | reverse complement strand
AGTGTGGGCTCCTTTATTTTATGGGACATTCAATCCTCATGGTTATGGTTATAAATTATAATGCCAACAAATGTTATATACAAGAGCTACTTACTTATGTAGAAACTTATAACCATAATGATCCTAAGAGGAAAGAAAAGAGTCAAACCCTTTATCCATGCCAAACCAAGAATAATAATATGCAATACTATGTATGTAGATATGCGGAAATGAAAAAGATGCAAAAGAACTCACGAGTCAACTCGTTTGTTTCATTCTTCAGCTTACTTATACTTATAGTTACAATCTTATAGTTCAA
Organism: Tomocerus mixtus; assembly: GCA_034694165.1. NCBI lineage: Eukaryota > Metazoa > Arthropoda > Collembola > Entomobryomorpha > Tomoceridae > Tomocerus > Tomocerus mixtus. Next base: position 17,337 of record JAQFYC010004304.1, on the reverse strand, counting down.
CTTGCTCTTTCATTTACCTACATACACAATAAATAATCCATCCTATCACATTATTATCATTATCTAACCAGAAAACTATAATGTTATGCTACCACACTAATTATCTATGTAGGTAGATCTGCAATTAGAATTTGTTATATAGATTATAAATAAACTACAATTTTACCGATCTGCAATGTTATACTTGATATCTATGGAAGTAGCACATCTTTATCAATTATACAAATACAACAATAATGCCATACAGCTTGGTGTTCATTGTATGCATGCATTTGTGAAGCTTATAGTGAAATACCTAAGTGCTTAAGTGTGTCATGTCAAACCGAAATAATTGTCGAGTATGTACTATATAAGCGGTCCACTATCTATAGTGTAGCACGCTACATTTAAATATCTGTACAATGTGTAACAAACGAACGAGTTTAGCATTAGCATTGAAATTATCATTGTCCCATCTCTTTTTGTATATTATGTAATGAAATGACAACCAATATTTTACACACAGCAAGTAGCACTTTCATCAAAGGACACACTTATTAGGTCATTAGTTCTTTTTTTGAGTTTTAGGAAGTATAACTAACAAATTAACAAGCATAAAGTCTATTTATAACACTATTACACGGATACAGATTATATTTTGTCGTTTCGTATAGAAATTATGTTATTTCTAAATAGTAATGTGTCTTATTCCTATTAATCTAATCCAATTCTACGTTACATCAATTACCAAGAAGATTTTTCCACAATTTAATGCTTTTTAAGAAGCATTTACGAATAACTTAGTATTATTACATCCCCCAAAAGAGAGCAAAATTATTTATCAAATTAGTTAAACTTAATTTTGATTGCTTGATTATGAAATGACAGAGGTACCCTGGGCCTATGACATACTTATATAGTAAAAAACAACATTTTGTGCCGAACATTATATAACTATGAAACTATGTCATGTCACTAAAGAACATGGTGCCGGTTGCATACAAAAATTGATATCGAAGATGTACAGATACAGATAGTGTACCTATACTCAATTCTATTTGATAGCAGTTACCATTAACCATACATAGTAGAAACATCATATTATTATGCTATTATAGTTACCTATAACTGTTATTAACAATATAATTATAGAATTATATACCAAGAACCAGAAAACAGAACGTGCCTTACAATTTCTATGTTCCTGAATGTGATTTTGAATTTTTATTGAATATTTTAAAGTTAGCTAACAATACTGCAATACTCTTAGTCAACATAGGTGTGTTGTGTATATGTACGTACATATAATTCAGAGATAGGCAGGGAGACGGAAGTAATACAACAAACATTAGCATTTAGGATCGTGCAGGATAGTGATAGTAACGTAATTTAATCTGAAGTAAGTACAAGATTCAAGATAGTATGAGCATTCTAGCTTCTATAATACTTTACATACACATACAAAAGATAGGAATAATACAACAATATAGTTATCGAGAAGAGATCTGTATGCACGCATGCATCACTTAACTCACTTTACCTTCGTTGCCACTGTTAGTGAACTTATCTTACACTACAGACTGCAGAAGTGGTTTGTTTTGAAGCCTACATACATATATTTTAATGAAATTGAGTGTCTATGCACCTGTATTCGTGTAAATTGGCATAGAATGTATATAGAGGCAAAGGCAAGCCAATCCAGTCCAGTAGGCAGTAGGTAGTATAATAGTGTAATGTAAACTAAAAGCATTTAGTTAAAGTAAGCAAAAGTAGATTTAATTGTGTTATATAATATTTGTGTACAGTACACTACAAAAGTGCAAACAGTACAGTGAGAGATAATTACATATCGAGAGTATTTTATATAAGGAATTATGTCATGTCATGCTAGAAAAACTCGGCTAACTTATCTAGGCCAATTTTTTAAAGGTAAAGTAAACACACATGAATTATATAACAGCAGAAGTCATTTAGACTGCAGTGTGTTGTGTTATGTTTGCAAGTTATTATATTTAATAGAAACCAACTCCTGATAGAGGTATCTGTATTTACATCTACAGTACGGCACAACAAAGTAAACAGTAAATAATTACTGTCAATAGTAATAAATAGGATAAGCAAAACGTTTATTTACATATTATGTTGATTTGGTTGCCCTGATATGATGACCAAACCAGGGAAAATGAGTTTAAAAGCTAAATAAATTCAATTTCGACGAGAAAGATGTAGTCTGCACTATTTATTACACACTTTTATCTATCCACTTGCTACTGCCAATCTATAGACAAATTTTTCATTAGATATTTTCGTTAGATAAATACATGTTCTAGTAATTGAGTTTTATAAAAGTAAAGATTATGGAACGAGACTGAAATTATTCGGCAATTTTGCCTAACATAGTTATCATACGGGTGCTGATGTATATTTAAACTGTTATAATATGCTATAGATGCAGTTCATTTAACGTCAAAATTTCGGTCTAGCCTTAAAATAAATAAAAAACGAAGAGCCATATTTGCGAAGATTTTTCGCTGTGATAGCGAATTCAATTTTGCGTAGTAAAATTTTAGTAAATTGTGACAAAAATTCACAAAAGAAATCTTTCCATTGAAATCTGCATTTGCATTTCTTGCTTTAAGTTGTAGCTGTAACAAGTCATGTACATGTTATGTATACATAAGTAACACAGTAACTTTAAAAAGATTTGTGTAATTTTTACTAGTAAATCGAAAATTGAGTGGACACACTCCCGTCAACTGCACATCTATTGTACACTACATGTTCTATAGGATTACTATACTTAGTAATCATCTGAGAGTAACAAAATATTCTAAATAGGCTAACAGCGATTACTTATGCTAATACTATTGTGCGTATAAAGAGTTTGAAAATATTATATCAAAATTACGGATGAATTATTAATATGATGAAATCAAGTGTGGAAAGAATCCATAAGCCAAGCAACAGCAAGCTATTTAGCCCACGAAGTAGATAATGTGAACATTGCTAATTCCAAAACCGCTACCACAACCATAACCATATTTTCCTTATTTTTCCAAAAAATTTAACTTTCTCTAAAAGGCTAACCTGAATGACATATTGGGCAAGTCAAACTTGGACTTGACAAGGTCCCCTTCAACTTCCGCAAATATATTATCCATCGTGTAAACCATTTCTTGCTGTAAACCACAGCTGCACAAAAGTCATGGATTTTCGTGAACGTTAAATGTACTGCACTTTTCCAGGTTTTTATTTATGTAACTATTTGCACTATTTAGTTAAGTAAACGTTATTAATAATTATTTAACACAAGTATTATTATTTCTTTCGTAAAAGATTACACAGATAGATGTGCAGAACATCTAATGCATTATTGCAATACTTGAATATTTATTTTTCACCCTTTGTGCAAAAAGTTTATAAATTCGTGTAGTTAAAATTCTCACACAGATTTCAATCCATTATACACACATCCGATGATCCGTAACACTCTAAAAGTATTTCTACACTAACGAAAATCAGCTTGATGCATTTACTTAAAACTTGTTATGATTTTAGTACACAAAAACTATGTTTACTGGGAATTAGCATCTTCCCAAGGCCAAGACAGGCCTGGATTTCCAGGTAAACGATCCTTTTAGCACGAAATACTAATATTTAACCAGATTTCACTGGATTTGCCAAACTAAGAAGATATATTCCAATAGTTATTGAATTGTCTATCTGTATACGTCAACGAAAAATTCCATTTCCCTTTTACTCCACTGTCAACATAATTATTGTTTTCCAATTTTGCACCGCATTGTGAAATGTTTTTGTTTACGAAGACAGAAGAGATGCGAGAAATATTAAACGAGAGGACAGACACACACAAAGCAAGACGAGACGAGACAACCTGAGGAAAAGAACTGTGCAAAACTCAGAGCATTCGATTCTACACACAAGACAAGAATCCTAAGACACCAAAAGCCTTGTATTCCATTGCATGTCTCCCTTAATACTATATATAAGGTAGGTAAGTAAATTATGTATGTACGTACATAGAAGATAAGTATTATTATACAACGTAACGTAGAGTATTGTAAAAAGTGTATAGAAGGTAAGCAAAAGCACGAATGGGCTTTATATATACAAAAAGACTAGACTTCTTATGTGTATGTACTAGGTATGTCTTGATTGCATTTCATTGTGGGCAGAAATTGCTTGAGCAGAATAGAAAAGAATTATAGATGTGTGTGTGTGGTGGTGTATATAGGTTTGCTATTGCTAATGCAATCCCTTGGGGCAATGCCAGTATTATTAGCTCTTGCTGTTATGTTATGTATTGCATGCAGAATACAATACATTACATTACAATACATAAGTGAGTAAGTAAAAAGACATGACTTTAGTTAATACTAAAGTCTTTCAGGCTGTTTATACTTTATACATGGGACAAAGACAGTCTCAAGTCTCAATTGTAATGAAATGCAAATCCTGTGTTCTGTTTTGTCCTTCGTTTGCCGTTCCTACGCATATATTTTCCTTCGGGATCCCCTAAACTACATAAACTGTTCAAGTATGTACTTAAATCTCTTCCTTGACTTTACTTCATCTTCTATCCTCCCCCTATAGAGTGACTATATGTTTATTTAGTAGATTAGATACCAAAGGGAATTCCATTTACGTGAAGGAATCATTAAATAATACAAATAGTAGACGACAGTTCAGAAGGAAAAAAAGGAATCATCACCATTTTCCGATTTCAATTGCATAGGAGAGTACATTACTTAAGTGAAGTCAGTAGATATGTAGTGGTATTACCCTAGGTATTTGGCATTACCGAAAAAGCCCTTGTGGTCCAGGAATGGAAATGGAAAGCACTTTAGCAAATTGTTTTCCCTGCATAGAATCATAAATCTAGAAATCCTCGGTAAGATGGCGTGGAAAAAATTCGGAGTTTGTAAACTGGCCTGGCTAACTTGGGAAATAGTACTAGGACAAAATTCAATATTGTTTCAGCTAAATTAAGTATTGTCTAATATTATAATTGCAGATCAATTTAATTTCAAATTCCTATTAATTAAATACATAATACCTACTTTACCTACTACATTCAAGTCCCAGAAAATTAAAGCAAACAATTCCTGACTAAGAAGGATATTATGTTAAATTAACTTTGAAGTTATATTATCCAGAAAATTTTGAACTGTCACAAAATACCTGCAGATTATATTAAGGATGAATTAAATATTGTATCTATCTTACATCTTAAGGCATGGAATACCTACATACACTTTTGTATTGACGTAAGCATGTATTTTACATGAAATTTTCAAGAGCTTGGAAAACTAGAAAAATCTGATTGAAATTCCCTAATACCCTCATTTCGACATAATGTACGCATTAAAATATTCCCTAATGTAATATAGTTTAAAAAAGGTATAGGATAAGATGCGGTACATTATTAACAAGTTTCCCTCAAGAGCTATAACCATTACCGTCGGCAACTCTTTCCATTTGCATCTCTTCTAGATCTTATTATATAATTACGTAAACTGAATTGAATAAAATCGAATAGTACACCGCAGCATCATCCATAGACCTTTTCTTTAGATATGAGATTAAGATCCCTTACATTAGCCACAAAAACAAATGGGACTGGTAGTCAGAGATATAGAACATAGATTAGGCACCTACCTGCTATTTGTTGTAATTCTAAATATTTGCACGAAAGAAAAGACAATACCTACCACAACAATATACCTTACCACTTACTCATCGTCATATCGTATCATTACTCACATAGCCAGCATAATTAGCAATGAAATCATATTATATTAGGGTACAAAGTACAAATATGTAGGTAATAGGTACTAAGGTGCAATATTTTTTATAATCTCTGTGTTTAGGTGTGCAATCTTTACTTACTGCTGCTGCTTTGTTGCAAAACAATGCTCAATGCATATAACATTTTAGCAATGTGTTAATCATACAAGGTGAAACAGCTCATATACTCGTACATACTTAATACCTCGAATATATTATTGTTGCAACTTATATTACCATGTACATGCTAAATTGTAAACTAATTTTGTTACCTAGTTAAAGTTAGCATTAACATACTCGCTTTATAATCTTTTTTTGGCTAGCTGAAGTAGCTAATTGTAAGTAATCAACTTATGAGTATTTCCCAAAACGAAGGATTGTTGTTTCAGTTTAAATTAATTTGTAAAAAACGACAGTAGTAAAATTATTCATTTGCAAAAAATTTAATCATTGCCAACATCAACTGCAATGCTATATATTACGTACACGGTATAACATATTTGGATATTAAAATATATGGAGCATATTATGCAGCTTACTATATATTCAAAATTCAAACTAGCTGAGAATAATTTGAATAATTTATTTAAGAAGATAATATTATTATTTCCACAAATTCAATTGATATCTTAGGCATTTAGCTATCAAGACACCCTGTCATCTACTGTGTACTATAAGTAGAATAAAAGGTTATGAAATAAATGTTGGAGTGGAGAACTTCACATGCTTCACGTAAAAATAAAATTAGTGTACATTAAATCTTAAGGTTATTAAAGCGTGAACATTTCCAATTCCATCATCCATTCTGTTACACAAAAGAGCGTTTATCATTATGTAGTGCCAAAATGATAATGAGAAGGAAGTAAACAAACCAACGTAACACATTGGCTTAATATTAATTCTGTCGAAATACGACTGAAACCTTTAAGGACTGTGTTTCGCTAAACTGAAGCTGAACTTGGTCGGGAGTGGTGTGAGTTTATAAAAGTTAACTTAAATCGTGCATTATTAGATGTAACGTGATATCCCACTTACTTCCAGTATCCAACTTCACTTAAATACCAAGTATTTACTACCACAGCCAAAAAAGAGAATTATTTTGAAATAGTATTAGAGTATTTATACATATTAGTGTACACTTTATTCACGATTCATTTATTTAGAATCGCCTAAACATCAATTTGCAGAATTATATACATAATTAAGTACAGAACGCTTTTTAATAGGTTTGAAGATGTTTCTTGGGTAGAAAAATCATAGAAGAAGTACCCATATATTGCAATTCATTTAGCCTACATAATTGAAGATATACAGCGAATATTATTGAATGAACTGAATAACAATATTACCTATTTATCTGTACTTGATCAATAAAAGGAAGTAGGCTGAATTTATACATGGATGCGCGTAGTTACATAATTGGTTATTGAAAACGAGAAGGAATTAGCACAAACAAATATTATGTAGTGGCCACTTTAAAAAATAGCTTGATTTTCTAGTTAAGTTTGCCTATCTGTATAGTACCGAAGAAACTTTATGTTAAGATACACATAGGCTAACATAATAGTATATATTTGTATGTATCTGCATGTAAAATGAATTCCTATCTTGCATTGTAGTTGTAGTTTCTTTCAGGAACCTGCTTCGCATTCCATTCCAATCCAAAATTTTTGATCTTCCTATTGCCTTAGGGGAAACGGCAATTATTTTAGGTCAGAAACCGGCTAATGAAGAATTTTATTGCGTTGGAGTTCCTATGATACTTCTAGTATTGGTAGATGTCGACTTTTCATATAGTCCACCATAACAAGACATAACATTAGACAGAAGAGACCTATTTGCTCTAATAGCAATATAATACATTCTACTATCTATCTAGTGAAACTACAAATATTTCCTACTTATAAATGTTATAATCCAATCCACTCACCTTCACTTTAGTTCCATTTCCATTAAGATTCCCTATTATCTAATGCATTTAGTCGGCATCTCTGCAGACTCAGCACTATGTTATGTAAGTAAGTAAATACGTACTAACTAAAGAAAGAAGTAAAATACGTACGTCCAGCAGAAATCTCATTACATTACTGTAGATATAGGATTTCCCCTTATTTCAGTTTCTCTACCGTAGTTGCCTTTTATCTTCCATTTTGATTATGAGTGTCTATAAACGTTTATCAGAATTTTTCTATCTAATTGTACTAATGTCGTCATATACCAAAGAATATTCACTATTTGTACATACCCTACCCTTATATATTAGGAGGGTAATTGGGTTATGTCATTCTCATTCTTCATTATAGACCAGGCAAAGTTCCTGGTAAAGTACAATACCAAAATGGTCCTGTAATAGGTATACCAGAGAGTTTCCGTTTTTATCTGTTCTGTATAATACAGGAAAGTGGTAATCTTTCCCTTTCAGTTAATGTCATATCATTATCTTCTATAATTAGGTAATGTGGTACATAATATCTGTACATACATAGGTAACTTAATGTACCACTCTTACTGTATAGAATCTGCTAACAAATAATAATGCTAAAATACTGCTAAGTATTTCTAAAAGAGGATCCAGGAATTTGCACTACAATAATACGTTAAGAAAGTCAGCATCACTGAACAAACTTTTTAGGTCAATATATTGTATCTACACTACACAGCCATAAGTATTCATATTTGGCATGTTCCATACAAATTCTTACGCCAATATTTTAGTGCTCCTATATTTATAATGGATTCATTCATTCGTATTCAGTCAAACACTTGAAAATTCTAATAGTGTAAATTCAAGTACTGATATTTGGAGTTGATATAATTAATTAGAAATATAATTGAGAGTGAAAATTATTGCGGAGCCGAATTAATATTATTGTACTCCTACTTTTATTACCGTAATATGCATAATATCCATATAGATATCTGAATCTCTAACTTTGTATGACAGTGTAACAAACTATAGAATTGTGGTGGAAATACTCTACAACCCACTGTTTCGTAATCTGCAGGACAGGCTTATATACTTTACCATTTGGATTGAATAACAAAAAATAAGAAAAACATTTTAAAAAGAATCTAACTACACTTTACACTTAATTGAATTACTCTAAGGAAAGAACATAACATTCCTTTCGCCACGTGCAGCGAGAAATATTTGCTATAGGATGAAGAGCAGGATTATTGAAATAGGATGAATTAGCAGAAACTAGGATTAGTTAAGTTGAATTTAACATCTTCATTGCATTAGCATTAGCCTTGTCTTTGTCTTGCCTCTATAAATAAAATAAATAGTCCGTAAAGAAATGCGATAGGAAATTCTCATCTTTCCACTTGTCAACCAACCGAACCCAAACCAAAACCCTAGAATTCAAAAGACTGTCTTGACAAGTCAATGCAATTCAAGAAATCTTCTGCTTTCTGTTTTGTAGTGTCTCTGAGTTTTGTGCTAATGGTTGTTTCTCTTATTTTCGCAAAGCTTCCCTTCAACTCTTCCGAACACAGAGAGTTCAATTCTGAAATAAACCAGACGAGTCGGGCTATGTACCTATACGACCTATACCAATACTAGATAATGACATTAAGTGAAACATACTGCTTATAAATACTTAAGTTAAGTCACTCGAATAAAACAGAGACAGCAACTTACTACTGCTGTACTCATTGTCATTCTCAATTCTAACTGATTACTCACAGTTGGAAAGGAATCTGAAATCGAGATAAGGCGACACCTGGCAACACATACATTCATTTAATACCATTTCCCCATGTTCACTACTTTTTCAACTATTTTTTGACGATTCAAGTGCAGTTTTACCACAATTTGTTGTTTTTCTAGCTATATACCACAATAATACGTAGAGAAAAAGTTAAAGAACCTTTTAAATACTGAAGATACATCCATATGCTGTAGAAATACGGGACGACTGTGTATAGAGGTTCCGATGCGTTGATATTCATTTGTTAGGGGTATCAACAAAAATTAAATCTAGATACGTTATTAAAATTGTCTGGTAAATGTACCTGAAGAATGCACTGTAAGTTTATCCGCTAAAGTTGTCACAAAACACATTTAGGGAATACATTTTGCACATTTGCGAAAAAAACATTTATTGAAGTTGCAAAAAATTTGGCCAAGCCAATTTAAAAATGCCAAACTGAAAAATTCCAATTTATGTAAAGCAAAAAGAAACTCGGCTAATATTTATATTTATGCACACGAATTCCAGGAAAGTGCTTTGTGCCCACGACATATATGGTCTTTTTAGTTATATATTATGTATTACATTGATATATAGAAGATAATTAGGTACTTCAATTTGACTGAGCGTAAAACTTATTTGCGGAACTTTCCATGCAAAGCATCATCAACAATTTAAAGCAAGTTGACGGCAAATGAGTGAAATTACACGGTCGGTCTCCTTTCAACTATAAAGGTTCCTAATTTGTTACAACTCGAATGGGGTGACTCGAATAGACTACGTAATTCACTAACTGTCAGCTTAAGTGCGTCTTGTACTGTCTCCTAGAATTTCCCTAATTTCATCTACTTATTATTAGTACCAGTATTATGTACCAGTAATACCAGAACCGGCAGAAATTCTATTATTCTTCTCGCTCTCCTTTACTTAATAATATTCAACCATAACGTGAATTTCAATTATCTCCAGAACAGTCGAAACTCGAAACAGTCAAAATTCTAAGCAATTCCTTCTTAGGTATTAAGTAGTTGAAAATTCAATATTACATAAAAGCCACAGCGGGGAAATGCATGCAAAAATATTTTTGGTAAGTATATACATAATATAGAATATTTTTCGTAAAGTACGGTAAAGACTACGATTCAAGTTAGCTTAAATATGGTCACATAAATAAGTTTGCATAATTCCTAAGAACTTTACGTGTGTTTATTGGACTTTTGTACATATTTTTGTAGAATATGAGAATTGTTTAAAAATTCCAGGAATATTTTTGGGGATTACAATAATTGCATAAAAGTCACAATTAAATAGAAAATATAGTTTTAGCAAAATATTGAAATGGCAAAAACAGTGCATTTTTGTATAATGTTTACATGCACTTTTTAAACTTACTTCTGCTTTTTGAGTGTAATTTTGCTATTTTAGGCTTTTTCGGGGCAGATACTAATATATCCGAGCGCTGAATATTACCGAAAGCAAAAGCATTACTACATATATCACTCAATCATCTATTCAATGCAATATGCGATGTAGTACATACTATAACTATTATCTACGAGCAAAGACATATTATAAATTCTCTTCTCTGCCATAATCACGCACGTCATTGTCATTGCCATTTCATACTTAATTAGTCATTTGTTTTATTAGTAACACGAAATGTGAATATGAACGTGAATTACCTACGCTAGCTAATTTGCTACGAAACAATTTACCTCTTAATCATAGTAGCTACCTAATGCACTTAATTACTAATTAGCTAGAACACGGTGAGTGAACAGGCTAGCAGGTTAGCACAGTTATAGTTGTGAATTGTGAACAATATGAAATTTAATCCATAATGTCTGCAAGTCTGCACTACACACTACACAAGCCTACAAATATGAATCATGTACAAAGGAAAGACTTGGCATGGCATTATGTTATCGTTATCTACTACTATTATTTTTCTATAGTAAAAACTGTTCAATGGATTCACTTTTTTGCTCGTTTACGTTAGTTGTAACTTGTAACGTAGTAAAGTAACTGTGAACTATTTCTATATACTCCATTATACAATTTTATACTTCTGTTTGGGTATATAGAGCACAGACTTAAAGATTATAGCCATAGCAGAGTTAGAGTTAAACGAGCCAGATCCGTACAATTACAAGTGTTAGTGTTACTATTATGTAACAGGGTACACTATGTTATGTATTCTGTATCCATTTAAATTTCTGTACTCGTCTGCTCTGGTTTTTATTGATATTCTCATTCTCGGAGTGTTGGCTTAAGTCCAGACTCACATTCCAGGACAGGCAGTGGAAGAATCCCATTTTCTTATCCAGAAGATGAGCAGCCAAAATAAGTCAGAGTCAGGCCAGACAAGAAAATAAAGACGACACGACAGTCAGCTAGACAAAGAGGAGTCAAGCAAACTTTGGCTCCGTTTTGGTATCTCTTTAAACACAATACAGATGCATTCTGCTAATACATATATCTAATGGTACTAAAAGTCATTCTTTTCTATTGTGCTTTTGCCCCTCCCTCATATAGGCATTTTCTTTAAAATTTTTATTTACTTACTATTGCCTTATTTTTATTTTGAAATATCTTATACAGAAATGATATTTATATCTAATACTAAAATGATTTTGAACTTTGCCATGCATTTTATAATTCAAGAACTACCTACAGATCTGTACCTACAAATACTCTTCCAAACCTAAATTAAACTACAATTCTCTTCTCATAAGTATGTTATTCCAAAATAATTTACTATTTTCTATGATAAATTATTTTCGCACCAGCGAGAATTTATAAGCTTTGATTCTTTCGAATACTTTTTGAAAACACAATAACAGCAACAGATACCTACAGGTACATCTACCAATCAATATTAATTTCATTTGAAATAGAAAATGAATAACTTTAATTTAAAAAATTTTATGATTCATTTATTTGATTTACTTTATTATGGTCCACATAAATATAAAATTACTGAAATATTGCTGCCAGGTTGTTTTTAATTATGAACTGCATTTATTATTTTGTATTCTAATTAGACATAGATTACTGATGCACTCGTTACTCTGTAATATTTAGCCAAAATGTGCCGAGAAATCTTCTACATGAAAAATATTATCAGAATGATAGGTATTATCACAAAGAGTAAATAGACCAAATACCACCTGCATTCATACCTAAAAAAAGTACACCTCACCGAAAAGGAATTCTTCCACAATTTGTGGGTGTGGCATTGTTCTTGCATGCAATGTATAGCTAATACTTATGAAAGTGGCTACTACATTTAATATAGTGAAAAGCAAAAGCTTCGAAAATATTTGAGTACTCAAACCAAAACTTACTTCGTTTTAAATACAAACTCCAATGCATTATTATATTGTACATATAGAGCGGATGTAAAGAATACTTGAGTTGAATTGAGAATTGAAACCACTATACTGTAGTTAGTGTCTGTAAAGTAAGTTAAGTAAGTAGTGCTTTCTTTTGTATACAAATACAAAACCAATATGCAATGCATACGGGAAATAGGTAACACAACACACAATGCTATCATTCTATCAATAATTCAATTCAGTTCAGGTTGAATGTTCTTTACCGATTGGTTAATAAAAATATTATGTCACTTTCCCAACATCGTATAGAAACTGAAGCCTACTGTCTAATATGTCTACTGTGTCTACCCTATATTTGTACAAATGCAGTGCACTGTGCACGAGGAATATACTTTATGCTTTTACAAGTTAGCTTAATAACATCTGCGCTTTTGTACTTATAAACTTCCATTCTTTTGACAGAACACACTCTAACATGTGAATTATAGAAAATTGGAAATTCGATACATATAATTCTATGGGAAAATAACAATAATTCTAATTAGGGAACATATGGTATCCTATAGAAGATATGAAACAATAAATCTAGAACCAGAAATCCATTTCCTAAATCATTTAAGGCTAACAGAATCCATTAAAATAACCACACATATAATTATAGTAGTTTAACAAATATTTGTAAGTAAATATTTCAGGATATGGCACATTGAGAAGAGAGTACCTTGAACCTCGCCTTGGTGCCCATTGGTTTGGCAAATGCTTTTAATTGAAGTATTTGTAGATCAAATCTATAATTGTGTGTGGGTGGGTGTTCCTTCCCTGTTAGAAACACAAAACCTCGGCTCGATGTCAATTGCCATTGCCACTATACTACTATAGTAGTGTGTACATACACTGTACAGTTAATGTCATCATGATATAAGTACAACACTAAAGATAGAAAGTCAATGTCAAGCCATTCTACTGAAATAAACAGTACTATTGTACGTATACTTTTAGAATGACCTTCTTATCCTAAGATTATTATTATGGTGACTTATGTATGCACAGTGTGTGTCTTTACATTTGTAGACAGAACTACGTTAACATCATCATTACCATTAAACGAAATAAAAAATGTTTGAAAGCTGCCGAAAATGTTATGCTTGTATTATTTTAGGTATATAAGCACAGAAAAACAATAGTATTCTTGTTACGTTACGTTAACACTAGAACATGACTATTTTGGGTGTAGATTAAAAAAATCAAAGAGATTAAAAGGGATATCCTTGGCTTTGGCTTTGCATTGTTCATAAAAACTATCGTTAATAAGATCAGTTACGTCTTCATAGACATTTTTTACTCTTAGGTACATTACATAAAGGTACCTGAAGAAATTACAGACTCGCAGACGCATATTGATGATGTTTTAGTGTGCATTATTCCACTAAATGGTTACAAGGCATACATAAATTAAAAAGCAATATAGTATAGTCAACACAGCTTAAAGGAGAATTACAATAAAATGTTCATGTAAGTATTTAAAGAACTTGTATACGTTTAGTAACTATATAAAGATATTTTACTGTCTAGCACAAAATGCTAATGAATCCAAGTCCTCTAAAATACCTGCAAAATTATCACCTATCGTCACATTTTGTATAATAATTTCTTCAAAGACTGAAATCGGATAAACTTTATGCACTATTTTATGCATAAAGGACTGTGAAACATTTTAACACACGTTTTTGTGTAGATAAGTACACAGATATATAGATTATAGATAAAAAGCAAGTATATTTGTTTAAATATGGTAAAAAAGGTGCTAAAGTTTTTTAAAGTAAGCTAAGTATATGGATCCAGAAATCCAGATGTAATGAAATAGAGCAACCGCGTATATTTATATTATACATATACTAATATACTATAGTATATTAAACTGTAAAAATAGGAACCTTTCTGCGGAAAATGATTTTGAACTTTGTCATGCATTTTATAATTCAAGAACTACTTACAGATTTGCATTCCACATTTTACACTCGCACGTGTTAGAAACAATCAACAAAGGTCAAAATTTTTTAACGCTTTGCTACCTTACCTCACGTTATGTAGACTGGACAGGCACATGTGTCAGTATTTAAACGTAGTTTTTTAGGAGGTGATGACCACAATGATAAAAGATTACGTGCCGATATGATAAACGTCAGTGTACAAAAGTCGAGTTGACGCTTACTGTTAACTGTTATGTGTAACTCGTAATGATGAACCCTTTTTGACTTTTGCGTAAAATTACGGGAGGATCAAAGTACACAGTACCGTTCAAAGGCAAAAATCTACATGGGAGTGGGAGTGAGTGATAAAGTCGAAAGATAACGGTTGCTCGGAATTGCAATGAATTAAATACTGCAAGTGACAATCTTATGACAAGATAGAAGACTACTGTGTAGCAAAGCAGCTTTAACTATTTATTTTGGACTTGGGATGTTGGGATGCTCAAGTACATTGAGGCGATATGAATATCATTATTGTGTCACGGATTAAGCTCGACTTGACCATTTACATTTCAATTGAAATGACAATGGTTTCGGCTCGTTTAAACTTTTGGCAGACAAAACCAAAAGCATGGTCAAATTACTTAAACATTTCAGTTTAAATGTTTAAATTAACTAGTTGTGATTGTGATGGGATGAGGATGTTATATATCATATCATTAACTCAATTGATTACTAGAAAATAATATACCGCAACCGCCGAAAGGCAAAAAGTGACATTTCGCAAGGCTATCACCACGCTTCAGTGTTTAGGGTAATTTTTTTTAAGGTAAAACACCCTATATTCCGCAAAAGTAGGTTAAACTATACAGAATATTTAAGCACGCTGCACTGGAAAGTAGTTACCTATACATAAATTGCGAAACTAAGGAAAAATGTAATTAAATCACCTAATAAAACGGGAATTAAATGTTAACTATCCATGAAAACAGCTTATTTTATATGAAATTAAGTTCTAGTTTAACTAAAAGTAGAAAAATGCCTTCCGCATTGATCATTGATAGCAACGATTATATAGAGCATATTTATATAAGCAGTATAAGCATAGCAATTTATATAGGATTTAAAAATGGTTATCATACCTAAGTTCATGTTTCATGTTTAGTGCAGATGTTTTTGCCGAAATAAAATCGGCAAAAGTTGGCCACTGATTGTGAGTAAACTGAAATGAAGCTTGATTTTAATTGAACTGAGCTGAAGAAGTAATACTTCTATATTCTACGTGTGTGTCTATACAATACACAAGAGGTCTTTTTCTGGTTCCCGTCGCGTGACGTGATTATATTAGCAGTTTAAGTTTGGTTAGTGTAAATGGTAAACGGTAAATGTCACAGGTTATTTTTAGCTATGGATTCAATTCTAATTGGCATTAGCTCCTATGCTATGGAGGGGTACCGGTAGTTGGTAGTGTGCACAAATTCGTTTTTATTGTGTTCGCTTTCGTTATGTATACATTTAGGTAGAATTTCAGGATGATTAAACTTTACTCATTACGAATTATATCGTTAAACTGCAGAAATAATGTTGTCACCAATTAAAAATTATAATATAATGAATACTTTTCCAATTTTACTTATTCTGTATAGATTCCCCCTTCTCAATAATTAAATGTGTACGTCTAAGTAATTTTCCATTAACGACACTGTCCGCTTAAATGTTTCACTCACAAAAATCCCAATAATAAAGACGTTATTCTCATTGCATAATGCACAGAATGAAGAATGTAATGAGAAAAAGGTTAAATAAATAGCACGAGCTAAGTCAATAACTGCACTCACTCAAAATAGAATAATCCATATATAATATTTCACTTTAGGTTCCCATTTACGAGCTAATGAAAGGGAAATTGGTATTTATTTTGGCTGACGATTTATTGGGTTTTATGTACGCTTTGATTTATTGAGGAATCCCAAATATATTTTGATGTTTTGAGCAGAAGCACTTAAATGTTAATGTTTTACTTTACTACATACACAAGAGTAGTGAACTTAAGTGAGGCTTTCAAGACTCCAGTCCAGAGTCAAGAGGAGGTGTCAAGGAAAATGTAACACTAACACTACTCAGATTCAGAGTTCAGAATTCAGCCCTATTTTAATTCCTACTTCCTTTCCTTTGCTCACTTACTCCTTTCCTGCAGTTCTGAGCACAAAGGTTGCTTTTGCTTTGCTTGTACAGTAAATTGCTTTTGATTATTAAATTAGCTGCTTTATATTCAGCTAATGGATATTGTTTGGGATGAGAATCCTTCCTTTTCCTTAATAAAGCAACTTTATATATAAAATGAGTTTGTGTAAGTATATAAATTATTGTATATATTCTTATTCTGAGTTGAGTGAATTAGAATTTCGAATTAGACTACCTACGTGCTTCCTCTTGCTGCTACTAAGAGCACAAAGTCAATGTAGTCTCAATGCTACGACTCTGGTCTCTTTAAAGCTGTAAGCTATAAATCAAGAGCAATGTAAATACATATAAATATGTCGTAGG
>JAQFYC010004303.1:0-17636 GCA_034694165.1 Tomocerus mixtus | reverse complement strand
AGTCACATGGTAACGACTAACCAATGACGTGCGACTTGGACAGAATTTGGTAGGAAGCGTTCATAAGTCGCTTATAAAAGAGGATATATATATATATATATATAAGTGCTGTCCCTATTCCAGTGTTTCTACTATTTATGCTGGTCTAGGATTAACGATTTACAAAATATATTTACAAAAAATACCAACACTAAGCCAGGCAAAGTGAAGTAGAAATAACAAAACGTATTTTCACTTATGGCCGAGTAGGATCTATATATAGGACCACGGAAAATCTGGCGGGGATATTTTGCATTGTTGTTGGGATGGTCTACCTTGCTTTTTCGACAGCACTTTTCATTGGAATACATAAGGTGAGTTTAAATAAAGTCTTCCGAGATTTAAATTACTCAATGAAGGTAGGTAGGTATGTCCAATTTTGGGGTATATAAGAAAAATCATTATTAATGGTTTTTCTTATATACCCCAAAACACGGCAGTTCGTGGTTAGCCAGCAGCCGGATGCGGTTTAGCCGGCAATAGACTTACCGAATCCGGCTGCCGGGTAAACACGACTTTCCCCAAAACACGTGTTTGTTAAACACCAATTTTGGCGTACAAAAGAAAAACCTCTATTGGGTGTTTTGTTGTGAGTCACTAAAACAATTTGAAATATAGCTAATATTCATCCTACACTTACATCATATTTTAATCCATAGTACCTTTATTCTTTATTTGTTGTAAATGATTAAGGTGAAATTGCTTTTGGCTTTAGTAATTTTTCTTGTAGCCTGCCAAGGCTTGCTCACTTTTTAGCTTGCAGTTATGTAACACATTCACTTAGGTGATATTTTGTTGAAAGAACGTATCAGATATGTGCGGATTTAATTCCTTTTTTTACTTAATTGCAGAAGTATACCTGTCTCATCTATTCTTGGCTAGCTTTTGAATGCTTCAACGCACTTGGTCGGATTACGGCCGTCCTAAAACAATTTTCTGCCAACGCCGACGTTTCTTATGGAAATTTAGTAACCTCAATACTAGTGCTCCTAAGTATATTAACCGTGGTGTTCATAATAACCATCTACCGGGTTCTCCAGGAAATTAAATCCCCAAAGCCTAAAGAAGAGATATTTGGGCAATATTCAGCAGACAAGCCTGAAACCGAAAGCGGTGCATGAATTTAAAATATACAGACATTCAAATTAATTGCATTCCAATCATTACGCCATTTTAGAAAATACTACGTAAAAAATTTAGTTTTTAGATAATAGGTTTTAAAAATAAGTACTATTTATTATAAATTTCCCTCAATATCGGGAATGTTCAATATATATTGATTGAAAATAATTTTTAAATTAGTTCATTAACTGCAACTCTCACCATAGTATACTTTATTGTCCAGCTGCTTTTATTAAATTGCATTACTACCTTCTGTGTTTATTACAAAATTATATAAACATTAAACAACACGTTTCGTAATTAAAATTAGTTACATTAAATTTTAGTAGTCGTATAAATATTTTCATATCTGCAATTTAAATTAATACAGAGTTTATATCCTAAGTTGTAAATGAGTGAAGAGCAGTGCTATATTGAGCTGATTTCAACCATCTTGTACGTTTGAATGTTCTCATAATTTGAATGTTCTGTATTTAAATGTTGACAAGTCAAATAAAGCCAATATAATTATATTACTAAAGAGGGGACCTTACGCACTCGTATCTTAGATTTTAACAATGGATACACCAATCAGCTTCATTTGCATGTGAATAGTCCATTTTGTGAGGTTATAGAATCCAATGGGGCCTTTGACCCATTAAAAATGACCCCTGAAGTTGAATTTTTTTCGTGACAAGAAGCTTTGCTGTGCGTTATCTCACTGTACTCCTTCATGCAAACCATGCTAATAATCAACTAATAATATGTATTTCTCCATATTAAAAATTGAGGCCCCGTCAAAAAAAAGCTTTTTGGTTTTTCATTATGAGAGATTGCAATAACAGTTATAATGCTGGTACTCATAATGAAAAACCACTGATAAAAACGAAAAGCTTTTTGTGGCCTCAATTTTTAATATAGGGAAATACATATTATTATAACAAATATAATTTTGTGAATATTTCCATAGGAACACAAAAATTAATATTAGTTTTTCCATAGAAGCACAAAATTTAATTTTGTGAAGTTTTCTCATAGAAACAACAAACTAAATTTTTTGAATTTTTCCATAGAAACCTTCGTCTAAACATATCAACTTAATTACTTCTTACAATGGTATTTATTACAATTATGCAACATTACACTCACTCGGGCTGGCTGTATATGGTGCGGTGGCTTGGCAATTTTTTGTTAATAGTAGGAAAACAGAATCTTAGAAACTATATGCAATGCCATAGTATATTTACCCTACACGTTATCTATACGGCAGCATCCTGTTATTTCTGCTCTGCTTATTTTTAATTTGTTAATTTCCTTTATGTGTTGAGCAATATATAGCTTCAGGGCTTGGTTGTTTAATCTCAACATGCCATTTTACATACTTTAGAATTGAGTTAACTCTATCTTTGGCAATTTAGCATTTTCATGCCTCATGCTTTCATATTTGGGGAATTGTATCTGAATATTACTTTGTAAGAAATAAATATGTGTTGCGGGGCTGTACATAAATGCTGTATAAAGAGAGTCCCCCGATACACATTGAAAACATGGGACAGGTTTTTTAAAGAGAAAGTGAATTGCGACCTAAGTTGGAAGTAAGAGTAATATTAGTATTTATACATGTACATATTTAACACACATACTTATTTTTTGCTTTTGTTCTTTCCGTGCCAAAACAGCATAATGTCAATGAGAGAATGCTGTCAATTAGGTAGAGTCTAATTGGCAGCATTTGTGCCACATAGGGAATGGAAATGCTATTTGTATTACTATGTGGGTTGATAGCTAGTTAAGATATTAATTAAAATATTTGCTTTTAATGAGCCCAATTTCTGTAATTTACGTCTTGCAAAGCAGAACGTTAGCAGGGGAAAGCATAGTGCAGGCAGCAAAGACCCGTTATCCCTCCAAATCCGTTCATTCCCCTCCCCTTTTATGTTAGGCTGCATTTTGTGAAGGACTTTCCATCAAAATTAGTAAAAGTTTGCTTTACAGAGTTATTATAGTATGAGTTAGGACTCCTAACTCCTAACCTAACTTAGGAGTGCATGTGTATCTCCAATAAAATAGCAAATGACAGCTTAATAATATGTACACATGTGCATACATCCGCGCTTGAGCTTACACATTGTTAATACATAGATAGAACCTGATTTGTGCCATACACCAAAGCCAAGCCAAATTATAGTTCACACATAATAATAATTGTAGAGCAAGAGATGCCTGTTATTTGTTGTTTTTGTTGTAGTTACATAATTACATATTCCTTCCTAAATACATAATATTTACATGTGTATGTAATAAAAGATAAATAGTGCAGAGTGCAGGGTTGTCATTACACTAACCACAATAACTTTACATCTGAGAACTGCTAATCTTAGTGTTTCTCGGTCTGGCAACTTTCACTGTTCTGTAAATTTTTGATCTCTGGACAACTTTCACTGCATTTACATAATATTGTCAATGTGAATGCCATTCTTTTTAAATGCGTCTTTATCCAAAACTGCCTCAACTCTAAATGCGTTGTAGCCCAAACTGTCTACAAGTGCTAAATTGAAAAGCTGTACTAATAAGTAAATGGATTAAGACTCATTTATAGTTTTGGACTAATTGGTAAGTCGCACTTATAGACAGTATTTCATGACTGTTTTTTAAGTAGTTTTTGCTAATTGTCAGCTTCCCCTTTTTCATTGTAATTTTCTTGAATTTCTTGGTTATTGAAAAAATGACACCCATTTGTGGCTTTTAAAACACAATAATAATAGTATTAGAGAATATGTTGAGACAGTATATAGGCAGAGTAACTATATAAATAAACAATAACCATTAACGATCGCATAATACATAAGCAAATCACTCTGTGCACACATGTTACATATATTCTAAACGTAAATGCATGAGTCTACGTAAATACTTATTATAAGAAGACTGAGCTTCCAATGACGTAAACGTGAACGAATTTCCAGACATCAATGACACCACCATAGATCTTGTCTTGTCATTTACTTGTCTCCATATTATAATACTTATGACACTATTGACACAATGTAGTTCACACTTTGTCTGATGAATAAGTATGAAATGGCATGCATAATGTATTTTAGATTTAATATGTGCATATAAACAGAAATGTAATTTAGAGTTAATAATGTTCTATCTCCTGCTTTGGTTGACTTAAGTTACTTCGCTTTGTCATTGCATTATCTTATCGAGGACATTTGTTTATTTCGTGTTCCACTTAATCTCCTTGCTTGACTTTCCGTCTTTATCAGTTCACGTCGTCTCGAATTTACTTTATGCTTCACTGGGCATTGTTATTAAAACCTAGTTGTTTGTGCAAGTAAATAAATAGCTTTTCTAAGTTTACTGCAGCAATAAAAATTCATATACAGTGCAAAAAATACGTTGTACATTTTAAGTATTTATGCGTGACTACTCTTACTCATATATTTATAGATGTTGTGGGCAGTGAAGATTAAACATTTGTAAGTGTATACTATTTTATAATGATTGTGTACAGACGCAATGTTATTTTCTTTTGAAACCAATAACATACTTACTATACTTGTTATAGCTCTGTATTTCTCAAATCAACAAGTGGTTAGGTATTCTTGAGAACCTGATTTTTAAAAAGTATATCTTACCAACCCAATATTTTCGTCATTCCTATCTCCATAATATAAAACATATTTTCATATAAATCATGTTATTTTTCATCAGAGAAAGTCCAGCTATGTGAATTGCTTACTTAGTGACACAAAATGGGCCACAAGCACATTAACATTATTATGAGTGACAAAGAAATTCATGTCATATCACCACATGACTACACAAAATGGAATTTGGCATTCTATTCTGGTACCTCACCCTCAGAGATTATTTTAGATCGTGTGGGTGTTACAGTAGCTTTCAGTTCACAACTGCCACTGGGACTCAGACCACAGCCTTTTTTGCTTTGAAATGGATTGCTTTTAACATTGTAAGGCAAACCACACCGCAATATCCTGAAGGAAGAGAATCCATTATAGTATCCATATAAACATACCTAAATGTGTGAAATGTGGATCCAATACTCTTTTTGGTTTACTTACTTAGCCTTAGTTTAACTGTAACTCTGATGTTCTTTTTAGGATTGTCTTTCAAGTACTCAATATATCTAGTAGCTATTACATTATATTACTTTATATAGCTTCAATATCTATAGTTTATCGTACACTGTACAGTAAGTAGATCGTCGTAGGTATAAATAACACATACCGAAGGCTTTTGATGTAGTTTTGTTTGTTGTTCTGTTATGTTAGTTAGTTTTCTGCTCGAAGGCCATGACATTTCTTGATTTTATTTTCGCAGTAAACTGGAGTGGGGTATGTCTACACTTGTTGCTTATCTTCCTCTTGCTCAATATACGTAAGTCAATGTTTTATCTTCCTTTGTTTAGTTTACTCTTCTGTTTTCTACAAGAAAAATTAGGTAAAGTAAAGCTGACGCAAGAAAAAGTCAAGTATGAGAGTATGTATGTACTTGTATTGTAGACTCTAGATTTGCAGAATGTAGAGGAGAAGGTGAAGTAAGAGCAGAGCTAATGAAATGAAACAAAATAAAGTTAAGTAAAGAAGATAAGACAAAGTTAACACGACAAGGAAGGGCTCCGGAGAGGAAAGCATCTGGTTGTTTAACGAAGCTTGAGTTGATGAAGATGAGATACGGAGGACTTGCTCGAGTTGGATGTGGATCTGGAGTGTTCTCCATCCAGTTACCCTGCTTTTCCTTAAACTATTACTGAAATTAATGTACAGGTTGCAACTATGTTGTGTAACAACTTCATACGGACATAATATGTACTATGTAGTTATAGACACTAATAACATTAAATAGTTGGTATATTGGGCTTTCCAGCAAAATTTAATGCAGTTGTGGTGGTAGGTACTGTGGTACTATATGGAGTGGTGAATTATGTACAGTGTGATACATAACCGTTCACCCTCTGGATTCCAGACAAGACACTGGCAAAGCAAAATCGTAGTATTTACTATTGCGAATTTATGCGGCCAAACCTATTAGTTTAGGTTTAGGATGCCAAATGTCAAATTAGCGAAAAAGTCTCAAAAATTAATCGAGTTTTAAATTTTTGTTACATTAGGAATTTCTTACAATTTTTCCAACTTTTTGGAAACAGTAAAAACGTATGGTTGTGGGACTTTATAACTTTGTATCTGACCTTTGCCATTGTAAACCTGAATGTCCATAATTATTTATATGGATGAAAATTGATCCAAAAATTAGTATCTACAATGTGGTAATTCGAGATTTTTCCCACAGGAAGTATAAATGAGAGCAGATTTATGATTGTATCACCCTGTAGAAGAAACAAGTAAATATTCGTATAATGTACTTGCTATGTAGACCACAGACTTTACAAGGGATATGCATAGTGGTGAAAGGGAAGAAAGTATTTGATATCGGTTCAGTGGGATTGAGAACTTTCACCCAAACTAAACTAGGCTAAATTATAGTGTAGGTAGCAATTAGTTGCGGTTTGCAAATGTGGATTTGAGGTGAACGTGTTTTCTGAGCAACAGCTCAATGAAAGCTATTCCTCTTCCCTGCTGCCTAGAGAAAAGTCAATATTTATTCAAGATTTAGCTTCTAGTTTTCTATGGTTTACCGAATTGAAATAAATACTCTGCCGTGTGTAGACATACACAGCGTAACTGCATTATGCTTTCCCCAGGCTTCACATCCTATTTAGACAGGTAATCAGGAGACTTTTTAGCTTTTTAGGAGGAACAATTTATTCGTGTTCTTCGTGTAGCTTTTAATTCTTTGGAACGTTATGTATATTTATCATTTAAGCTTCTATATTTAGGATTCATTCATGTTGGGGAATTTTAAGTTTGGGTTTAGTGATGAACCTACTTTTTATGTATACGTTATACTTGTATATATATATAACACATCGTTCCTTTCAAAATGAATATTTAGGAATATTCCAAAACTGTCTCAGTATGAAATGTGGAATATTATTTATACTCTATTTTATAATTATAATAGATATACATAGACAGATAGATGTCATAAAGTAAATATGAAAAGTTAAGTATAATTGAATTGGGCAAAGAATTGACATCGCAACTGAGTAATTGTCACTGAAGTATTTGCTAGGCTCAAGTGTCAGAGTGTGTATACCTTTATAATGTATATAGGAAATGCACACAGTATATACCTATATCTGTTTTGTTTTTTTAACCGTAGACATAAGTGTAAAGATATTATGTAGTATACCTTACCTATATTACCTATAGATTATCTGCGGGTACATTCCTTGCACTGTTGAGTTGCAGAAATTCCAAGTAGATACCGGGGTTATGTATTTATTCGCATAAAATAATACAATGTGATTTTATTTATTATCCTGATCTGGACATTGCCCAGGAGGGCACATTTGAACACTTATGACATTGTGGGTGTAATGAATAGCGAAGAAGTTCAGTTGGTAAGTACAGAAATACATTATTGAAGAACATTTTATTGGGGAAAGTTAATACTAGTACATGGAGATTAGGACTATGCGACTTGAGTGTGCCACACTGTAGTAGTATGTTTTTAAAGTACGCACATTAAGGATATGAAACTGTGGTATTTTACACGGGGAAATTAGGAGAAAGCTTATACATAACGCAATCATAATAATATATTTTATATATGAAGAAAGTTTCTTGAACATGTAGTAAACATTCCTACAAGTAGCTATTTCTATCCTCGAATTATCGCAATACTAATACTATTTGTGCTCTAAAATTAGTACTTCATAGCAAGAAGTCAGTTTAGTCTTTAAGCCAAAGTTTCTACATAAAGGGACTTAAAACTGTAATGGAATGAAAGGACTATCGCATCGCTGCTGAAAGTTGTAAGTAAAATTGACTTAAGGCCTTTTAATGCGTGACGAGGATTGACAGCCAGTAAAAATCCCGACATGACGAGACTTCGTCATTTCCTCACTAGTATTTAGCTAATAAATACGTATCTGCCCTACATAATTGTGCACTGTTGCTCCCTGCAAGCCTTCTTTGTCTCTTGATAATACTGTTACACATAGACATTCATCCGCTACACCGTACCATTCAATATAAGTCTCCTCGATTATTTACAACCCTCTGACAAGTTTTCGTTCTGGGGATTTCCTTTTTTTAACTATTTACTTCTCGTGGCACAAGGAATTTTTCTGCTTTTACCATTTCAAGCATAGGTACTTGTTGGGTGCTACACTTTGAATATTAATTTCTAATAATTTAATTAATCTTGTTCGTTGAACTGCAATTTCTTATCGTAATTCATGTGGGAATTACTGTCAGATTCAATTCAAGCAACACATCAGGAACTATATAAGACTGTACGGTACATATGTACATTTAGTAATCGAACAATGACAAGACAATAAGTTATGCTAATGCAGACTCCGGGTGTTGTTCAGAATATAGATGCACATTACTACGTCTTGAATCCACATCCAGCCAGTCAATGTGCATGTGTTCTGATCTGATGTTATGTCGTAAGTAAATGGATTCTATCTTCTCGTCTAATTTGCTTCTTTTAGATATCTTTTTTGTATCTTAACTGATCACTATGCATGGGGTGTAATTCTATGCATTAGGACACAGAGACTTCGTGTATCCTTATGTAAGTCAGGGAGAGGGTGACTGACAAATGATTAGAGACGAGGAAACTTTTTTCGTATACTGATACGTAAGTCAATTATATACATTACAGGGAAAGTATATGAAGTATAGATATTACGTTCGCTTAAATAAGTATGTTATTCAAATGAGTCCTTTGCAATGCAACAGCAAATATAATGTGACGTAACAATATTAGAACTGAATACAAATGCGAAAAGAAATTTTATAGAATCTCTGATAAATAATGCGACCGAAAAAAGCGAACAAAATTGCAAAAGCGTAGTAGGAAAGCAAGGCCACTTATTTATGAGTTATTAACGTCAACCCGTATGTCAAGGCATTATCGTTACCACTACTAGTTACATTATATTACACATACAAGTGCAAAATAAGGAGAAAGGAAGCTACGAAACAGAAACGCAAACGCTGCTCCTTCCTTTACCATTTTGGCTTGGCAATCTAAGAGAAAACAATTCTCCAGACAGCAATTTGTTAAACAGGCGTAGCACTAGGAATATAATACGAAACGCGTTAGTTGTTAGTTGGGTTGAAACCATTATGGCATGAGCGTATTTTTTGGAAGATACCAGCAGAACCCAGCTTCCTGTCTATCTAGGCAGAATATCTTCTATTATGAATATACTAGGAATGGGAGCTAATGTAATAGTAATATAAAATATAACCATGAACACACATCTCATCACTGTCTTGTCGAATTCTTTATTATGACAAAACTATCTTGTCTGAAACTGTAAGATTTTACATTCATACTTTTCCACGATGAACACTACAAATGTCCTTCGTCATAAATTCTTGCGTAGGTATAGAATCTTTGCATAAATACAGTATGGGCTGCACCGGATTGAACCTAGGAAACTTATGTTATGTGGGATTTCTTCCACCAATATTTTGCCAGCTTAAATTATGGCGTATTTACGTCCATATACAGAGTAAGGGTATTTTTCAATAATGCATTAATTAACTGAACATTACACTTTCATCATTTTTACTTTCACCATAATGCAAGTATTGATATTTGTATAAGAGATTCAAGATTAAAATGCCTTGATAAAAGTTGACCCATTCTGAATAAAACGGGTAGAATAAAGGAATTTATGTTCACATGTCAGTCTACATCTACATTTGGAAGAGTTACATTTCAAAATTTTAGGTTATAATTTCAGGAAAAAAGATATCATACAGTAATACACAATGCAATACAAATTTAAATAAGCTAGATTATACCCTCGAACACTCGGGCGGGCTAAAAGGCGAAAGGATTGTTTTGTGTAGTGATGCATGTTAACGTTGTAAAACCTATGGGGAATATAATGTTCTAGGACTATGCCTAATAACCCTGTGCCTAATTTTGAGATTCTTGTTCGTTAATAAAATAATAGTATAGGATAGGACTGCATTTAGTACGTAGCACCCAGAAGCAAATACCTGTACAAATACGTAAGTGTGCTTTCACCACGCTTTCCCCATATTTCTTTACATTTAGAAAACTTACCAAAGTAACAACTGTCCTACGACACACAACTTTCATTCACAATTTGCTACTCTAATTGTTACATGGCTTTACTTTGCAGACAGCTCAAAGCTCTAACCCTCACAGATCAATCGAAAAATAAGAAATTAAAATTAAAAAATTGCACACTGCAATAAAGGCAAAGAGAAAGTTTTTCCATTTGTTGCCCCATTTGAGGTGTTTTTTATGTTCCACCCTGTAGAAGTACACATGCAAACCTATGAGGTTGTGGAATTACCAAATTTTCCACCGGGTTGAGTGAGTACATCTCTTCACTATCGATTGTGAGAGCAAACGCTTTGCTATACACGCCGCAAATTGACATTGACACTTTTGACAGGGAAGGAAAGCAACTGTTGAATACGGAATGTGTGGAGAAAGCATATAAGGGTTTGTGTTCATATAAGCCCATCGCTTTATAACAAAATATAAAAATCGGGTTTCCATCTCCGAGCCCACTTTCTTTTGAGAGAAAGTTCGATTATATTATATACAAGATTTCATTATGTAATGTCATAAATATTAATACTTATTAAAATTATTTTCGAAATTCTATGTACGGTTTAACTTGAGTTGTCTGATCCTGTTTACAACTTATTTTTAGATCTTTTAATGTTATAAGAACTCAAGCTCTTCTCGTGCATACTGATTTTTATATTTTAATAGTACGGTTTAGAATTTACATTACAAGAGTCAGAATAAGTAGTTGATAGTCTTGTATGACATGGAAATCCTATTCCCAAAAGCGTCAGAGAGTTTCCATGGTTGTTAACAGGGTGAAATCTTATCTAGAAGTTAAGTACGCACACGTATGTATCTGTAGTGTAGTGATGTGATGTAGGTAGTGTAGAGTGTAGAGTTATGTAATGTAGGAGGCCACAGTGGAATGGAAAGTTTAGAATGCCTACATAGGAAGAAGATTGGGCAGTCTAGGCTGTCGTTGCCTCTTTTTATCTCATGAACTTTTATTTGACTTCAAGTACTTCTTGTCTAGTTAAGGAAGCCCCAAGTTGTTTCGTTTGTCATCTTCGCCCACACATTGCGCATGTAGTTGGTTTGGTTGCCTACTAGTTGTAGTGTAGTTGTCTACCTTTCTTTTAGGACATCTGTGCCATAGGCACACATGTCCAACTCATTTTACTTTTTAAAGGAAATTGGTGATCTAACTTCCCGGTGTTCACGAAGATTACCGTACATGTTCTTATGGTGTACCAGAACACATAATATCTTATTGTATAACAAAAGTATTTCCAAATTGTCACAAAACAAAATAACAAATATTGTCACAAAAAATAGAAAATTGCATGTGGCATATTCTAAAATTTTCATTATATAAACGGTATCCTGTTCCAAAATGTGACAATGTGAAATGTAGTTAATATTTTAAAATCATTCCATTTAGAGACAGTTGCGAGATAAAATTCTTTTAATTTTGTAGAACTTAATTGTTGAGCTAAATAGTAGCTACGTTTAATTTTAAAACAGTTTTGGATTTGGAGTAAACCAAATTTAATTCCACAGACTTTGCTATTTTTTTAAAATTATCTTTATATTGCGAAACCTTATTTGTAATAGTTTATTGGTATGTAAGGTAAATAACTTATGTAAGATACTACATTAGTCAATACAAAGAAGAATTCTAGTCTGACACTGCGATACTTTGTTAAAAAATAAATCGTGCCTCAATACAGGGAGGTAGGTATGTCTCTGTATTTATAGTTAAGGTCTGTACCTACGACATAATGCATGTAATGTAGGTAGTCGCCAATCGGATATATACAACACTATGTATAGCGCCTTGCTTTCCTCCCTTTATGGATTACATTTCGTGAAGAACGGATATGTAAAAGCCAGAAGGACTTTTGGATCTACTTATTTTATGTGTACGTAAACGTACGTAAGTATTTTACGTGCAATATGTATGTGTGTATACTCGAATGTATGTTATGTTACCGACTACATTTCGAAGTGTAATGCCTATGTACATATGTCTGGAGCTTCTGTTCTGGTGGTCCTACCTATTATAAATGTATGAGAAAAAAGATAACAGAGTCAAGTGGCAATGGGACAGGATTAGTTTGCCAGAGCTGTCGGGCACTAATTTAAACATATACACTCGACGCCGTCCCGTCCTCCTCCGCCTCCCGTCACCCCAACTTGACGTAATCAAATTCATGTCGCGTCAGCTGGGCTCTATCTCATTTTATTTTAATATTATTTACTTTAGCAAGATTGTTTCTTCCTTTTGGACATGTTGATGCGAACAAGATCGAACTAAGCCAAATATAATAGGTTATGAAATGACGACTTTCGTGTATAAATTTGAGTTATTTGACTTAGGATGAGTTACTTACTTTATAGCATAACTACAAATACTACGATAAGCAACACACAAAGAGCATAATAACACATAGCAACAATAAATGAATTTACTAAAACTTTTTAGGTCACGCTGTAAAGCCTTTAATTTCGGGAACTGTAATAGTATAAGGTGAGTAAGGGCTGGTCAGGGCTAAAACGGAGAAAATAAAGAAAGAGCTTTCACTTTGGAGAGAAAGTCTTTGAAATTACAATAAGCAGTTTTGACGTCGTAGTGGTAACATGTTATTATACCTCACGGGTTTACCATTTTTCTCTTTAATTCAAAAAGGATAAAATGTCAAACGCGAATATTTAATTGTCGATTAAAAGTAGTTTGTGTATATATCAATTGAAGATTTTGATTAGGTGAGTAAATAAAATCTCAGTGCATTTACGTGTATGAATTAAATAATTTAGATATCGGAAGTGTAAGTAAATAGAGCAAGCAATATTAGCTTTCTCCGGTGGTAGTCTATCAATCATTAAGGTCGCTGCGCTGTTAGTAGAAACTGTTAATACCTATTAACAATGGCCACCAATATTTATTATAGAACTTTTTTTATTATGCTTTGTATGGAAAAGGTAGGAGAAAGTCAATGCTATAAATTGCACCACGCAAAATTTTTAAACAATCGATATATGTTTCATGATTTATTTTATTTGGCCCATTGTCTGTGTTCATCCTTTGCAATCTGTAAACTTGCAAGTTAAGTAGATGCAAAAGTACTTTGTAGTTTGCAGAATAAGACCGAGATATTCAGTTGTGTTTATCTTTAGGGCGATACAAGAGCAGTAAAGCAAAACACATTAATGTGAAAGCAATATTTACCAACTTTAGATAGGTTTACTGATATTGGAAGTTATGTAGCTGTAGTAAGTAAGTACTGTACATATTTACTCAGATATTCTGAATTGTATTTTGGGAAAGTGCGTTTTGCCATTGTACTTGACAACGACAACACTCAAGTGCACTTGCTCGAGTCACTCATACTTACAATCAGTTACTTACTTTATTGTCATGTGTTTGTGTGTATTATTGTGCAAAGATACAGTATTTTACTACATAGTATATATCCATTACAGCTATAGAGAGATTTCAAATTTTTAGTAGCTATTTATAAATTGGACAGTAGAAGATAAGTGGAAAGTAAATAAACACTCAATGCCTAATTTTATAGGTACCATAATATTTCTAGAGATATTGTGCGCAATATTAACAATGAGGAAAGTAGTTTCACTGAGTGAAGGGGATGAATAGTGGAAGGATCGAGTCTCTCACGATGAACAGAATCCCACTGTTTTATACGGCTTATAAAGATAACCACATTACCCCGTCGGGAAATACTTCACTGCATATTTTGAATACGGGCCTACCGCGTTTGAATCGTGTTGTAATAATCATTTGTACTAATCCTGGCTAAATCTGGACTTTGTATTTCATGCAATATCGCTTTCGGTTAGGAAAGTCAATCTGGAAGTGTCCATGAAACTGGTGAATTGGAATAGCCCAATCCAATGGCAAGGACAAACAAATGTAGAATGTTGAAGGATAAGGATAAAGTTTCATGTTATATTATAAACACTCAATTGTATGAGAGAGGCAACAGGCAAATCTTCGTCATGTCTACTATTACTGTAGTTTTATGGCGTCTGTAAGGATGCTACTGTTTACGCTTCGTTCCCAAATGCCTACATCAATTTTACGCTTATATATATAGTATCCTTGGGTCCATGGCATAGTTCCTTCAGAAAACAGGAAACTTTCGTATGGAATACTGAAATTGTGTCTATTTTCAATATACACATTATAGAAGAACATTCAACGAATATTAGAGTAAATATGATATACATAAATATGTATATGTATGCGTACTAATATATTCGTTTTGTGTGCATCGTTAATTCAGATTATTTCATTGCCCTATTCCGAGAATAATGGTCCATGGACGCATTTCAGTAAATCAACCTGTTCCGAAGAATTTCAGGGAGATTATTTATAATGTGATAAGATTTGAGAACTGAAATGAAGTAAAAACCTTCTCCTACTTTTCCTATGCAATCTAATTAATAATATAATATATTACTAATATTGATTTCTACAGATTATTAATCGTAAATGATGGATTTTGTTTAATTTCGTAACTGCATGCCAAATATTATTGGCAACAGAAATTCAATTTTCAAATAATTTCCCTGATCAAAATGCATATAATAATGTACCTAATTCAAATGTGCTTCCTAGAATGCAATAAACATTTTTTTGAGAAAACTTATAAGTAAATATACAACTCTTCTGTTGGGGAGCAAAGTGCTATCATTTGCATGCCATTATCCAGCAGATTTCTCTCTCGCTTGAGTAAAATTACATATC
Organism: Tomocerus mixtus; assembly: GCA_034694165.1. Classification (NCBI taxonomy): domain Eukaryota; kingdom Metazoa; phylum Arthropoda; class Collembola; order Entomobryomorpha; family Tomoceridae; genus Tomocerus; species Tomocerus mixtus. The sequence goes on along the minus strand of JAQFYC010004303.1, from coordinate 2,557 downwards.
ATTAAAGTCAATTCGATATGAGTATATGACTTTATAATGTCGGCAGAGCCAAACCATTTGACGATTTATGACGCAAACTTGTCCCTTGAGACTGTTCCTCTATAAATGTAACATAATGCTAATAATAGGGCATCGCATCGAACTCAAACCATATTTCGAAATAATTCTGAATGAAAGATGTTGCACAAATAAATGTTGCTAGTGCATATAATTTTACTCTGTGACGACTCAAAGCTATAAGTACTGTCTATTAATAACACATGCAGTGAAAGTCAAAGAAATAAAAATGTGACGCATTTCCTGATTTAAGGGTAGAAATGTTAGTAGCAAAAGCTAGTATGTACAATTAGATGTACTGATAAGTACAGAGAAATAAGTACAAGTAAGTACATAAAGAAACAAAAATTGAGTTTTATATACCAGTAAGCCTGTCTGGTTTAATATTTCTTAGGTAGATCTGACTGAATGAAATCTTAAATAGAATACAACTTGTCATTCATGGAACTAGTGACAGGCACATTATGATAATCTTACATAAAATGAATGACAATATGGTTAACACATATAAAGTGAGTCTATTGAAAGAATATACGCATACACCATCCATTAATGGGAGCAATTATACATTACATTCCTCATTTTTATAAATAACCTATTCTTCCACTAAAATGTTTTATGTCTGTAATTACTGAAAATTATATACCTAGAGAGAATATTTAATTTGCGTAGAAACAAAAACAACTTTTGTACAGTGCCCTTCACATATATGGTATCTGACCTAATTAACATATTATGTACCTAGAGAAAATACTTTTCAGCTTTCTCCGGCTCCGATTTTTCCATCTCATACCAAATCAAAGCTGATTAATTTAGGTTTGAGGTGATCGGATATATTTGACAGATATTTCTATAACTAATTTTTACCTAAGCCCATGCGTAATGTCCTTTTGTTCCATACATTCTGGTTAGCATGTATTTGTATCCCCGTCATCAGCAAATAGCCAGCCTAAATTTAGTATACTGCATCAGTGTTTCTTTACGTAAGCAAATAATCGAGTTCAATTCAATCTCTGAGCGTAACAAATCCATTGCAGATAGAAGAGTCGAAGAATGGTCTAATACAGACACCTAGTCATCGACCAAATGTGAATCTTTCTCTGAAGATAAGAATCCCGCAGCGACTATTTAATTAATAATGAAACTTTTAGTTGGAACTAATTCATTAGGTTGGTTCATTACTCGAGTTCGGTCTGCTCCTCCAAGAAAAGCTAGGCGTAACAAATAATCCCATGGAAGTGTAACAAATGGACACACACATGGAAAGGAAAGACAGATACAGATATATTACAGATACATACGTAAAATATATGTAAAGTAAAACACTGTATTATCGACAAAATAATATATGACAAGCTTCCTATACTCTTTGTTTTGTCAGTAAAAGTACCTAGCACACGTAATACAAAGCAATACGCATAAAGGTAATAAGAATTAGTGTTATATATAGTCGTAGTCAGTATAAGAATAACATCTGTATATGTAGAGCTTTTGTCAATTTATATATTGCCTACTTCCGGCCAATCGATTTCTGCATTTCAAAACTGTCTTATCTAACTCATCTTAAATGTCCCAAAATTGAATTTTCAAAAAATACAAGTCCCTTTTAGCAAGTAGTGTCAATTGTCAAAATTCGCATTGCTACTGCAGTTGTGGAGAAAAGTAAAAATATTAGTGTTGAGAAACTAGTGGGAATAACTACATTTTTCGTTGTTTTATGGATATTAATTCTACTAAACAAGGCAACACTTTTTTGAATCATTTATTTATAGTATGTTTTTCAAGTTGGTATACAAATTGCGTGTTATTTTGACAGTAGGGTGTCACAAGATTAGAAATCCGGATGAATACACAGAAATGGAATGTCCATCTCATCTACATACTTACTTACCTTACTTTAATACATATAGACAAGTAGGAGATACTGAGAAAGTGTCTGGCTAACTATTATTCTCTACTTCAGGGATTGTCTGAAAATAAGGATTGCTAGAATCATTTGAGCGAGAGATTAGGAGATAGGAGGCTAAAGCTAATTCTGATCATTCAGACGGAAACATTATAGCAAGCCAAATTCAATCTAAATACTATTTTCGGAACTCTCCAATAACATTATAGTATTAGCGAAGATCTACCTTATAGTATCTACTATACTATAGCTTTTCAGTTCATGATTAAGTATTACCTTAGCTAAGTAGGTAAGGTTAGTATTAGTACAAACGAAAACTGGAGCAGTATCAATATCTATTTATTTACAATTAGAATAGTATATATGTATGCAGTAGTGTAAATTGTGCATTGCAGCTACCGAAATGTAATACTAAACACTAATAAAGAATCATGTCTAGTACCCATATCATCATTTTCAATACCTTATGCTTACCTACATATTTAAATTACTATAGTAGATGGTACGAGAGAGCGCTAAGAGGCGCGAGGTGGCTCAATGTCGAGGCCACTCGATTGTGTGAGCGCTTCATGCAGCACTCGACGGTGGTAAGGG
>JAQFYC010004302.1:0-17638 GCA_034694165.1 Tomocerus mixtus | reverse complement strand
AGTATCTTTCTATATCAGCCAGTTTTGTATACAGAAATAATAAATAAAACTGTATCTCCCCCATGTAAATAACTATTTTCCATTGATTATGTTGTCCAGGATTTAATTATATTATAATTATCTAATTGATACCTATGCGACTTGAGACGCCATAGGTTCATATCACTGTCAAAGTTTAGGAATTTAATTATAACTGCCAGGCTGCTTTTAGAGATTCTCCGTTTTCAGGTATTAATCTTAAAATCTCGTGTTTTATGAAACCTATGGCGTCATATTCAGATGAGCACTAATCTATTTTCTTCTTTGCATTTTCAGGGGGTGGGTCTTCTAGATATGGAAGTAGTCCTGGAACTTCTTGTGGAAATTCCGGTGATTTCTCAATTCTTCACAGAGAACAGCCGAATTGTGAGTACGGGGATAGGCGCATATGGGGTTTGGCTACTGAAAAGCTTTCTACAGCTACTTATGGAAATGTATCACCTAGGGCCAACTCCCATGTTATTTCCAAGTAAGATGTTGTCATGTATTAAGTTTATCCCATCCAGCAAAATACAATTTTATTGATTTTCTGCACACATTTTGCAATTTCAAATTCATGTGTTTTCTTGTTTTAGGCCACTTGCTCGCGTTCAGGAAATTTATCGGCATTGTGAGGGAATGAATCCAAATTATCAAGGTCATGTTCCAGGATTTCAGTTCCGCATTGGCAAAACTTATGGTTCTGCTACCCGCAACCCTAAACGTGTCATTGAACCTGCGATGCATACTCCTCTCTGCTACCCTCCCCGTCTTTAAGACTCCATAACACCATCCTCATCATCAATCCTTCATTATAACAAAACATATCTATTTTTTAAATTCTAGTATTTTAATATTGGTCTTACATTATATTTAATTAATTAGAAAACACACACTAATATTATACAAAAATATTTAAGCTACCCACTTCCATATTTCCATTTGCAATTGTAATCAAATTAGGCAAAATATCTCTCAAATTCTGATGTATGGTAAATACTAATAATAGATTCTGGCTACGATAGAACAAGAGTTTAAATTAAACCATTACATAAACAATTCCATGTTCTATTGGTAAATCTCGAATAATAAATTATGAGTCTGAAATCAATTTCTTTAAGCATTTTGGTGTGATATTGATTTGGCTTCAATTAAGAATTAAGTCTACTAAACAAATAATAAATTAATGGAAAAAATATTTTGCAAATAATTAATCCAGTTAAACAATTTCCATTGTCATATAATTAATTTTGTTATGATTAGACAGATTTCATCCCTTTATTTTGAAAGCATTATCATTACCTGAATTACGTGTATAATTTATTTATTTAGATTTTACGATTGAAATAGGAAATATAATGCTTGTGAAATGTAACTCATCGTCATTTTGATAAAAGAAGCAGACAGGATATAAAAGAAGTAGTCCAAGTTTATGATAAATACTCTCAAGTTCGAATATCTAGCTAACTACTAACTACATGATAACAAGCCACAAACGAGCATAACATAACATATCTCTACAATAATACGTAACAAAGTCTTGAATATAATAATCCAACATTTGCATTTTATTATGCGAAGTGCAATATTAATTTGTTGCAGAAAATAAAAGTAGGTAAGGTAGCCGACAAAAACATTTGATGATAAGACAAAGACAAAATGTTCTACCTTCTATTTTCTCAGACCTTATAATATTTGTGTGTAATAAAGACAACAGAATATAACTTTAGAAAGGAAAATAGCTATGAATTTTGTTTTTCATAGCTTCTATGTAAATAAAATACAATTGAGTACATAAACAAATAATGGCAAAGACAATTAAAAAGTTAAAATTTTTAATCCACTGGGATGCTAAAAAGTAATTTTTGGAAATTGTTTTCCTCAAATGTAGGCTTATACAACGGAAACGGAACGCTTTTAGAGTTCGTGGCTTGGCTGAGGTCATTTAGGAAACATTTCGCTAAGATATTCCGAATTATAGTATAACAAAACAGCACAGCTAACAAAATTCTTGTATGTAGCAAGTACTGCATAGATATATGTACAATTATTATAGAGCTCATGTAAGTTGATAGTGTTAGAATGTTAACATCAAGAACCGCTGCAAAAAATTGTCATTATTATTTCACGCAGTAACAGTTTCTATCTTTTTTATGTATGAGCATATTACAAGTAGTTAGTTGCCTTCACGTTACGTTAATCGTTTCAAAGATAGTTACCTCTGTACTTAAGAAGGGATGTTAAACCTTAAATAGACATAAACCTTGTCACATTGCTAGTTTACACTGCAAGGATGACATTTTGACCCACTAAACAGAAAACATAATGCACTAATCACCAATAGTACTCACTTGATGACTGTTGTTTGATGACAGTGGTGAAAATACTGTTTCTTAACGTAACATTTGGCTTATGTACCGAAATTATGTTCTACTATACTACAGTAATAAATAACATCCTACACTTTATAACACAAATTCTAGAAGGGAACTTTATTAAATCTAAAGATGTGGATGGGATCCCTTTATATAATGCTGTGTTATATCCATCCTTATTACATTAGCAAAGTTACGCAATAACGTACAGTTTCCAACTTGATTTCTGTTGCTTATATGACACAAGGGAAGGTTACTTTTTGTCACACTGTAAAATACTGCAATTTAAATGCACAACTCATCATTCAGTTATGAAAGACTAGTAACGGGCTGCTGAATCTAAATCCTACACATGTCATGTTTTCCTGTGTGTTTCATACACAATTGTCCGACACCAAATTGTCATTTGATCTTGGATGCTTATCTTTCAGCAGTTGTCTTGTTTTAAAAGCTTCTATTATTATTGTGTTCCGTAAGTTGAGCATTTTTTAATGTAGTATGTATATATGAATCCACAAAATGTTTCTAGCTGCATTTATCCGTCTGGCTAGAAGCATTTCCGGTGCAATATACAGTTAAATATTTCAATTATGTATAGGTACCTTGTAACATTAAAATAGAATTTTCACACAATACAGAATGCAATATGCAAAATATTATGTAGGTATCTATGTAGATATAGTTAGTCGTGTTCTTTTCAAACTTTTGTTAGCTAAATGTAATCTAGATTTGTATGCAGTAAGTATGTAAATATATAGCTTTAAATCTCAATAGCTTACAATTAAGAAATTCCAATTTGACATTCAAAGGAACTGCGGGTTCGGTTGATAGAAAAGATATTTGAGGAATCTTTCACGAAATACTACTAAATGAGCCCCATTGGGATATGGGGCCTAACATTCTGCTTTATCGGTTGATTTTATGATTCTATGTAATTAGTACATACCAGATTATTGATCTATTACTAATATGTAAGTACATTAAGCAAATATGCAAATTAGTTGCAAAACTACAATATATCAGTAGCAGTATCGCAGTTTATTAGTTAGGTACATAGCTAGTCTAGTTATTGTGCGTGATTTATAGAAGTTTGCACTCTGCCTATCTCAACAATTGCATACCAAACGATAAAAGGTGCTAATTAAATTTTATTTACGATATGATTATACAAAAGTGACATAATATATCTCTCAGAACATATCACACTGCACAGGTGCACACGGTGCACACAATACTTTCGTATTTTGCCTTTGTGAATTGGCATTTTTTTCGTTATGCAACAGCATCCGTCATAGTTTCACTTTTGACAGTTAAATACCTAATATGCTTGCTTTTTGCAGCCTATATGAACTAACTAACATATTTACTTATTAAATATTAGCTAAGTATACTTGAATCATATTAAATGAGGTACACATACAGTATTAAGGCTTCTGATGTACAATGCTTGAGCTGAATGAACAAGTTAAGTGTACATACTAGATGTACTAGTGCAGTACTTTACTAGACGCGATATCAATTATTGCTCCTATCAATGTAAAATTGAAAGTGTCTCGATTTCCTCTACACTTTATTTTTATTCTGAGGTTGTTGATTGGTTTCGAGGAATCCTGTCACTGTCTGTCAGTACCGACAGGTAATACAGATGAATATGTACATGTAGTTAACAGGGAAATAAATTATTGTAGGTACCTACTACGTAGGTTAACGTAAATTGTAAATTGTTTATGCCAAGTAAAGTAAGTTAACTACTCCCCGTCTGTCTCTATAAAAAGTGGAGTGAATTCAACATCTGAAAGGAGTGACTAACCCCAGAACAATCAAAGCGTTCGTTCGTGTCATGATCTCTGGAGTGGAAGCAAAATGTTCATCACTTCCATTCTATGTAATCTATGTAACACAACAATGTTATACACTTTTCAACTGTAAAGTACGGATGAATCTAAAATGTTCATATAGGAAACTAAACGAAACACATTAGAACTGTTAGAAGAGATGCCAAAGTCAAATACTATGTAATAAGTAAATGCGCATCTAGACGTGAAATAATATGTAATAGGCCCGCAGTGCCACCAGGATTAAGGATTCTTACCTTTGGAATTAATTTGCACTTTGACCTTCATTTAACAAAGTCTATGTGGAAAATGAACAACAAAGACGAGTGTTTTTGCTGGTTTTACTTAGACAATACTACTTACTTAGTAAGAATACTTCGCTAAAAATATCGTCTTTTCAGTTTTCAATTTTTGCAACTACTGTGTATTAATTATGTAGTTACAATTAGTAATGCTAGAAGATTCGTTTACTATGTGGCCACGTATGTTGTATTAATATATTGTATACCTATTACGGAATAGCCTGGATGTGAACGACTATTTCCCGCACGCACCATGGCCATGCTGTAGCTCTTTACCCAATAAGTTAGCGTAGGTTAGAATGATCACTACTTAATTCCTTCATAATTCAATAACCAATCACCAAATTGGAAACTATAAATGCAAAAGTTGATAGAGCTTTAAAAAGTAGTTACAATACAAAAGTTAGAAAAAGCAATTTTTATCAAAATTTTGCCATGTTTTACGGAAATAAATATATTCCGTGGAGAGTTGACAACTCTTAGCTGTGAGGTTGAATCAAGGAGTTGAATATGGTATCGCTTCTCGGCCTTTTGGCTAAGATCAAAGTGTAGTATCTGTTCTTATCAGCTTAATTCCTGATACGTCTCCCATTGGGGGACCCAGAATTATTCTGATTTTTGGAATTCGGATGGGGTCGTGAAGCTTGCTTCCGCCCGTCCACGGGTTGGTCTTGCATTGCAGTATCGCAAGAATCGGCCCATAATTAAATCAAAAGATAAAACATATTCCTCGTCACAGACTTAGTCTTGGAAAGAAGTTTCCCTAACTCTGTCCCTTATATAGAATTCCTTATACCCCAAAAATATGCAGTACCATTTCCTCATTATTGGTCATTATGCATTTACTTGCATCTTTATGTGACTCTTTTGCTGGTGTCTACTTGTAGGTATGGAATTGATATTTTTGTGAGTAATTATTTATGTATATAATTTTGAACACGATGAAAATGTACCTATTCTAAAAGTATGTAGGTAAGTGAAGTATATTATTTTTACACCAATCGAATCATCTTGTGCCAATGTTTTTATAATAAAAATTGAAGTTATTTGATAGTATGGTTTACATATAAATATTATGATCTGCAAAAGTTAACCTTACCTTATCCATGGGCTATTTTGCTTGTCGAGCGCATTCAATAAAAATTACGTATTTCAGATAATATGCCTAATTGTATACCTATGACATATATGGTGTATAGATTGGTGATATACGCTCGTATGTATGTGTATGCAATACTATTCACCTACCAAAAGTCAAGTGACCAAAACTTTGAAATGCTGAATAGCCTCTCTTTACTATACGAATTTGGTTGGCTAACTATAATGCTGTCAGTAGGATCTTCCTATACTTTTCCTACATAACTACACATGCAGTTGGGTAATTGGGTACAGAGAGTACAGTACAGACATACGTACTTCCACTTTTACCTAACAAAGTTCTCCTTTGCTATAAAACCTCATTTAATTCAGTTCCTCGTATGTTACGGAAACATTTCTGTCTATTGGATATTCTTCCCTTAAATTGTATATTCTTTCTACTTGTTAACTTTGTGCTTTAGTTAGATTTAGATTTATAGAGTAGTTGTTAGTTAGCTGTGTATAATATGTGAAAAACATGCATACCGTATTTTTAGAAATATATGTAGTCTGTATAGGAAATGCGAGCTGCAAAAATGAACTCACGAAATTACAACAATCCCAATTCTGCGAAAAGAATATTGGGCCATTATCTGATGACAGTCTTTTGTAATCAGCTCATGTGTATGTAACAATGTACATAGAAATATTTCAAATTGTCTCATACTGTTCTATATCGATTTCTTATTGTATACAAAAGCGTATCTAAAAATGGGAATAAATAAAATGTATCCTTTTATTCCAATCCTATGTGATAAAATATACAGGAATAAAACATAAAATTCCATAAACCCACTCCCAATTAACATATTTCCTTTCAATACAATTGCTGTGATGTAATTTGCCAAAAAGTGCTCACCGATCAGAAACCCTCTGGGAGACATACTGTAAACACGGTAGATTAGTGTTATACATTTTTTGGATATACATATAGGTATTGGTTATAATTTGGTTTTGGTTAGCTCGGAAGTCGGCATTTTGGGATATACATAGAGTTTTGTAGCATTTAACTACTTAATTTTGTTCTGGTACTAGTATATGTACTATTTATAAATATGCAACTTTAAGCAAAATTCACTATGTACGTATCTAGTATCTACCTTTGTACCTTTGCTTTCTAGTTGTATGAATGTATGTACAGAGTACATACTACAGACTGAATTGAAAGCTGGAACAATTCATCATTATTTTGCACTCCACCCTTCGTGCCGGACGAACCATATCACAAAATTCTTCTGCACATCCCAGAGGCTTAATGGTAATAATACCATATTTTCAAATTCATAGGAAATCCACGAAAGCCAACAATAACGTAACTTATTACTATTAAATACTGCACAAACGGACCATACTTATATGCATGTACGTAGGTACGCATTTTGGCACATAGTAGGGAAAAGGGCACTCCACTTTTATCTACTATAATAAATATAGCACCAGAAAGATACCATAGCCATGCCATACCACATAATAATAATTCAATGCACACTTTCGATTCAATTTTTTCAATAGAAAATTATAGGACTGGCAGGTTGTTTCAGTGCGAAAGTAAAATCCTTGGAGCTCCTACTTAATCTATTCTCTATTTAGTTCAGTCTGAGATAATAATAAGCTTAAGTTATATAGTAGTCAATTATATTTAGAGTTATGTAGCAGAAATTGTTTTTTATTTTGCCATCCATGCGTGAAATTATTTGTAAGGAAGATAACGAATCCATCCGCCCATCTTCTCGTGAAATGAATTGGGATCTAAACGCATCTTCAGTAAGTAGTTTCCTAATTATCTTTACATTTCAATGTCTTGTATACTATAAGTTACAATTAGAGAACCACTACACTACTAAGTATGCTAAGTAAGTCCATTAATTAACACCATTATACCAAGTGTCATATTTAATATGACCCAGCAAATAGTTGTGGAGATTGATTCGTTTAGCTAAAATACAAATTGCTATTGCAAACAATTGCTTTGCGAATGTATTTTTGGTAAAAACCTATATTTTTAGGAGAAAATATTAAAATTTTATCCCTAAAAGCGCTATTGTGGCAAAACTTTTTGGAAACAAATCTTTCGACAATTTAATATCCAAATCACAAACTATTATGACATAAATAGTATTCGTAATTAGTTTTAACTATCGTTCCATATATTAAGTGCAGAGATTAAAATTGGTGGAGCACACAGTATTATAGTTATTGTTTCCCCAGTACAATTTATAGTTTAAATCTTTGCACTTTATCTTGTAACTGAAATCTAAAAATGCATCTTGTGTTATTATTTTCAAATTGTGTGTTACCGTTAATTCATTTTCGTTTTTTACATCTTCAGTAAGCTAATTGATGTTTTCCGTAATGTGTAAGTGCATACATACAAGTTTTACAAATCTCTTGATGAGTACTTAGTATAGGAACTTAAGTAAATTCTTTATATGATGTACATAGATTCTGTTAACAGCTAAAGTAGATAAGTATTATTATATGAATTACTTCAGCACATTCTTCTAATTTCCTAGTTTCTGTAATATAAAAATGTATAAGTGCAAATTACGTCAAATGCTATTAAACAAGAAGTTACTGATGCAAACACACAATAAACAACTGTATTTTTTATGATTGCCCTAGGTTTTAACGTTATGTTGTAAAAAAGTGTGCTAAATACTTTGGAAATATAATATAGCAATTAAATAACAATAAATAAACAACATTGAAGATCTAGGTGAAGAACAGGTTGTCCCTTGTTGATTTGTTTGTTTCGGGTAATTTTGTAAATACAATAGCTACTTATGTAAACTATACAAATAACGTAGTGTAAAATGTAAAATATTAAATTTAAGTCAGGGTAAAGGCTAAGATGTCAGATTTCTAAGATTTGAGTACCCTTTATCATGCAAATTTTTTATCAATAGACAATAGATATCTACCTAGTTCAAAGAACAGATGTCCATTCTGATATCTATGGAAGATTTGCAGATACATATGAATAAACGAAATTAACTCTTTATGTTACGCAACAAGCCAACCACAAAGTGTGCAAAATGTAAAATATAGTTCATCATGCATGAATTTTTTAGTTCTCACACATTTTTATGTGTTTTATCAAACTAGTCGGCCGCAACATAGCAATTAAATATACTACACACTACACTCATCAATATATAGACATTTTAAAAACAATTGCTTGTATACTTATTGTAAGAAACATGGTGTGGTAAATATAACTTACAACTTTTAATGCATTTAATATGATTATTACATGAATCAACTTTTTTATTTGTATAGTACAAAAATGTCTTGGAAAACCATTAAAGATTTTACGATTTAAGTAAATTATTTAAACATGTATACCTACGTAATTTCCATTTTATTACGTACTTACTATTTCTGAAAATACGGTAGGTAGAACAGTGTTTTTAATAATTCCCAAGAAGATAATATGTAATTTTCTTACCTGAAAAGAGTTACTGGTATAAATACGTGATTCATTACAGAGATATTTAATTTACACAGATAATTATAGTGATAGTGTCGATTTATATTGCTTCTGGTTAATAATTCTAATTGCTATGCTTAAACCAGCGTTGAGTTTGAGTGTTAAGTTAGTGTGGAAGTTTTAAGATAGGTAAAATACACATAGGTACCTATAAAGAGATTTTGCAGGAAGATATCAAAGAACACACAACAAAATGATTATACTATCGCTACATACTTTTAGATTATATAAATGTAAATCAAACGCACTGTTATTTTTGTACGTTTTTTTGTATTCCTATGTAAATAGACTTGTGTAGCCCTACATTAGTAATTTTATAAGTTGTTACTATATATATCCTACATTAGGTATTCCTTTAGTAGGCATGTATTTAGATAGAAGTTATGCTTGGTTGGGAGTTAAGGAGGAAAAAGTTACGGACCGCAAGAGAACATCTTAATCTGATAAGCATTTTCTCAACCTTCATGTCAAGTAAGCAGTGGAATAAGTAGTATACGCTTTTGGTTCACTCACTTGCGAGTGTTTTAGTCTCGTAATACTTCCACGAGCTTTTGAGACAGACATTAGTACAAACAGACACAAGTATCATAAGAATCGTAGGTGAGGTGAGGTACGTTTACGTACTTGGAGATTACAGAAACTCTAAATAACACACGTCTTACCACAAGTGTACGTAAATATCTGTACATACGTGATTCATGAGAAAATGTATAGAATTTTGGTAGAACAAAGCTAAGCCAAGCCAAGCCAAGAAAAGGTGTTCTGTTCTTTGATGTGATGTGATGAGCGTTCTTTTCTTTTAGATCTTCAGCCTGTTTGGACAAAGACACTCATTCACATATTGGGAGAGTGCGAGTGAGAAAAGGAAACAAGATTCATCTCTTTTTTAATTTTGGACGCTTTGCCAGAGCAGCACAGAGAAGAAAAGCAAGAGGAAGATTTGATCAATCTTTGCAGTCAAAGCCAAAGTCAGTTAACTCTTAACTGGTGTGGTGTAGGATCCTCTTCACGTAGACCATTAAGAGTTTCCTCTTAACATTAATACATTTTCATTTTGAAAAATTGCAAAGAAGAACATTACAATTTACCATCACCTGTATTAATTGTCTACTCAAGATTCTTTTCAAACCAAGTTTAATATAATATTTCTGCATACGTAACACAGTTGGCTAGTTAAACATAATTAAGGCTGTACTTGGATTGACAGACAGAACTGAACAACAAAAGTGCATTCATTAAAACTAGTACAGTACAATACAACACAGGTACTTATCTGCTATACAGATATACACGTACTACATCACACTTATCCATTTAACCATTTAACAGAACATCCATAAGTGAATTAAAATTCACGAGTGCAATTTAAAAGCTGTAAACACTGGTTGAACCTGTCAGTGTTCCTCGAAACACGGTTTACTTTACTCACCGACGTGACTTGGACATTCACTCAGCTCAAAACTTAATCTCTCTGTCTGCCTTGCCTTGTCAGTGTCAGTCAGTTAGCTTATTTAACAAAAATCTGAACGAAAAATATCAAATCAAAATACGGCTTATAATAAACTAAATATTTAATACACATTTCGCCTTCGTCCTCATAAGAATCCCAATTTTTCAATCCAGGGAACGAAAACATTTTATAAATTGTGATGAAATATTTGTTAGATTTGGGAAACAATAATTAGAAAATCTGAAAAAATTGTTCTACAGAGGATTCGAGACAATAATTGCATAATACTACCTACGTGTCTATAATCACCTGCCCTGCTTTGTAACAATTTCCTCAATTTGAAAGAACCTATGTTCTTAGTGCAATTGGATTTTTATTACATACAAATGAGTAGAAAACATGAACAGAACAAATCTCAAATACATAATCAAATAAACTGGATTTTCTCACAAGGAAGCAACTCTAAGTAGTAATCTGCTTTGTTCTGATCAACTCAACGCGTTTGCTAAGCACCAGTACAATTCCTCATTACCAAACCAATCGAACGAAAAGTCTCAGCTTAGCCTTTAAACTGCTCGAGTTAACATTAACAACATATTATCAAGTAAACTGGATCCTTCAACGTAGCAGTTCATTTGGACTTTGCCAATGACATGTGCTACACTGTTTTGCTTCTATAAAACTGCACAAGAAGTTAATATTATTACACGATAACTGTTTGCCTGGTATGAATAAACAACCTTGGATTCAGCTAACGCCTTACTACACATCAGTACGGCGATTATAAGGATTTTATCATACGAGACGCATCTTCCATTTCATTGTAAGTTAAGCCTTCCGTTATTTTCCATGTATTTTTTGCTTTCCGAATATGAACGAAAGTAAACAATCAAATACCTAAGAAATTAAATCAGATTAATAAGTAAAGAATTCAGCACATAACTTATATCTAAGAAATCAGCATGTAAGCACAATATCTCTTATTTTTATTCTGCAATAACAGCAATATGTCATTTGTCTTGTGATGTATCTGTAAGTTAACTTTTAAGTATGAAGTATGGAAAATATAAGAATTAATACGGTAGAGATGGCATTTTAATATCTCCATTTACGCTATTTAGTTCATTCATACTGATTTTATTGTAATTTGCAGATTTAGCTTACATCAAGTTTATCTATCGGAGCTTATTCTGCTAGGCATCTCTATGTATTTCCGTGATTTATTAATATGAATTCAAAGTATGTGGAAAACTACTGTATTTTGCACTCAAATCTTTCTGCATATGCATCTTATTTCTTATAAGATGAAAAAATGTTAACATAATATCAAAAAAGATAGTAATTTTAGATATATAGACAAAACACATGGACATATGAAATGAATGTCGTTAATTGCTTATATAGTCTTTTGCTCTACATGACAAAATTGATCGTTACTCGTTTCCAATGAAAATTTGCAAAAACAAGATTTCATACAATTCTCCATATTCTCCATATAAGCAGTATGTATCTGTAGTCTACTTTAGTCCAGTTATATATAGGTATACCAATACAAATTACTGCCGATAATAAATAAGTAAATTAACATTAATGTTGGATTGTAGGTACACATTCTACACATTTTTGAATTAAGTATAGTGAATCGGATTAGAATGTGTAGTCTTAAATGCAAGATAACAGAAATCAACGAACCCGTTCTGTCTGACTAACCCTGTCAAACTCTCTCTATCTCTTCCAACTATAGAGATCTTACAGTTGCTAAACATGTCAGTTGAATTTGCAGTATTATTGAAAACTGTAGCATAGTTTCAAAAATCACATCTTTACTTAAACTGTCAATTAAGCCAAAACATTAATCTTTTAGAAAGGAACACACTTTTCTGCAAATGATGTTATATAACATTTCAGACTACACCCACATTTCTCATGTAAATGTACCTAAAATAAATATAAAACTAAGTAAGCATAACAAAATAGTTAAATTAATTCCTTGTTTTCCCATTGCTTTAATAATTTGTGGTAGGAAAGGTGAATAATAAATTGTAATTAGGTTATAATTTAGTTTATATAACGTACTTAAGTAGAAAAAGTCGAAAGTTTATATCCAAACTTATTCTACACGAAACGGAAATGCATGTCGTATAATTTAAAATTGGGCTAGCAGCCTGTCTTATAGCACGTATTTGGCTTGAGCTCTCATTATTATACAAATTATATGGCACAATGCCTTCAAAAAAGGATGGGGTGAGATAGATAAGGATGTTGGCCCATGTAATGTAACCTCTTCATGTGTCATAACTTTTAAGCGTATCCACTTACAATTACAATGCAGTCTTAAATAAGTAGCGTAGCATAATATGCACCAGAAAAATTAACTTTAGCCACCTACTTAAAAATATGACAAATAGAATGGAAGAAAATGCACATCCTTTTCAATGTAGTTGAATATTTGCATTATTATAAGTATGAATCGAGTGCCTTTGCCTTTTAGAGTTGCGGTACTATGCGTGAGTACATAGAGTACACGCTATATGAAAAAGTTAAACCAAACTAGAACAAACCAAATAAAACTAACCCAAGTTTACATATAATAAAGGTACAGAATATTAATTGTAATTGTTAAGGATTATGTAGTGTGCAAGTGTTACTTTGTTTACCTTTATAGTATTAAAAATTTAATCGAGTCTTGTTTAAGGACGTGATTTAGTTAAAAGTAACTTTAAAAATCCTTAACGTCTAGTTTGATATACCTAACTACTTTTATATGTCAGAGGCACAAAGTTCCCTAACAAAGCTTTCAAAATTTTAGCATAATTTTTGCGTCTTAGAAGACTTGTCGAGGTTAAGTGGGCATGGTAAACTGTACTTTATAAAGTTGACAGCAGTTTTCTCAGGTTTAGAAAATTACTAAGGGGAATTTCGAAAATAAATCCCATTTGCAGTAAAATCAATGAAAATATCAGTAAAATCAGCATTAAAATCGTAGGAATATCGACTAGATCGTTTGAATTATTTTGTCTGAAAAGTAAAAGGTAAAATTAAGGTTCTCTTTGCCAAAGGGGGTTGTGTACCTCTGGCCTTTAACATATTATTCTACATGCAAAGGCTGAGTCATTCAGCTTAAATGTGGAAATCCGGTCGATTGGAGAGTTAGTGGCAGACGGTTTTGTTTATTGAGAAGAATCCCTATTTAAAATGAGTATGAATGGCTAAAATGCTCATGAGTTGAGATTTTCAGAGGTGGGTCGCTCTCGCACTCAATTCACTTCACAGTATCAAATCCAATCCAATACAAACGCACGGAGCACAATAAAAACTAAAGGCAATAGAATGGAGACCGAGATTGAGGTCAAGATTGAAGAAATAGAAATCTTGAAGTCTTCTTTTTTAAACCTAACAATACCTAGGTATGTAAAAATGCACATTACATACATACACTTACAATACTAATGTCTATAAAGAAATAGTGTTGTCATTAAAACCTGTCCAATTGGCCCATGTTTACAACCTTGTTTATACTGTTCATTGTTTTTATGCTATTTAACTTTAACGCGAGATTAGTCAGCAAGTACCTATTTATTATTTACCTTTAAATGCAATAGCTGTATTCAACTACAACTAACATATATTTCTGTTGATTTGAATTTTAGTAAGATCATCGTACAAGAAACTGTGTAATGAAAATTCATTACAGTCAAAGTTTACTGACAACGAGAGTAAGATTTTTTATCGTGACACGAAGTAAATATAATATTCTGTACTCTGTACTGTATTCACGCATCCTTTGGGAAATAAAAACATCCGTTTAAGATTAAAATGTTTACATGTAAAGATACGTCATGTAAATTGTTAATCTTCAACACGAGACAATACTGTTTCCTTAGTACATAGTTACTTAGTCTATCTTCATTGTTGTTTTGTTAGTATTACTACTTACAATACATGATGCAATTTAAATTTTAAACCAAGACGTAAATCAAAAAGTCCTCGTTTAGCTACTGTGAAGGCAAGTGTCACAAATGACAACACAAGTCATCAACACAAGATATTATCTTCAATCTTGACAGAAGATGTGACTAACAAAACAGTTTGATAGCCTGACATTTAAATCTTTAGTTTGCGTGCATCTTACAACAAATCTTGCAAATGTCCTTTGATGTATAAATCGTATTCAAGGGTTTAGCTTATAGAATACGAGAGAATAAATATGTAAATTAGGCAGATTACACTTTTTTAAATGTATGTACATACATACATTACTGATTAAAGTACCTAGTGCACATCTTTTGTCGTTGTAGAGGTCTTAATATTAATTGAGATTAAAGATGTGGTATTCTACAGATTTTAGCTTAGTTTTATCGGTTTTATCCACAAATTATGCACAATAATAATAATCATAAAATACTTTCTCATGATAAAGATTTTTAGGGTACTTTGAATAAATGAGATTAATACGGTAGAACGAGGCAATTTAATTAACTTCATGAAACTATTGGCCTGTTTGAAAGTAAAAGTGAATTTAGACTACTTTTTATTTTTTAAAAGTGTAACATTTGTTTGTTTGTATCTATCTGATTTGATATAACCAATACAGTAAGCACTATTACAATGTGTTTTTCTGACGCGTAAAAATTGCTGTTGCATCTGTATTACTTAGATTAGTAATTTTTAGTCAGCACATAATTAATTTTAAGTGGTAGATATCATGTTTTAAAATCAAAACGCTAAAAGGCAAGCTAAATACGGGTTTTTGCACACTCCCATTCTCCCATTAGATTCCAGAGGTCTGTGACCGCTGCTAGGAGTTTTATAAAAAGTAGCATTGCGTGCATTCATGCTTTTATTAAGACGGGATTTTTTCCAGTTCAAGGATTTGTCAGTCTGTTCTAGTACAAGGTGTACTAAACTACAATCTAAGTACATAATATAACATAACTAAATGTAAGGCAACAAGTACAGAAAATAGTTGTTAAATACGATTCACACACTGCACAAGAGTCTTGCAGTAAACAAAACAAAGTGTACTCTTCTACGCAGCTATTCTTATGCTAACACCCTTTGTTCAGTTATTTTCATGAATCACAAAGCTAAATTTACCTTTATTTATTTAAGCAAAACAAGGAAAAGTGAGTAAACGCAAATTTTTCCATTAGTACCTGTGTAAGCGTAGTCCATACACGTGCATTTCCTTTAGCTGTTAGTTAAATATATTTAGAACAGTAGTTTGGAATAAGGAAAGTTAAAATATTAGGATTCATAGGGAAAATTTTTGTTTCTCCGAAAAATTGAAGGTTGTGCACGAAACCTCGCTAAACCTGCATTATAGAATTGAAAAGGACTAAAAATTAGACTACCAGAAAATTTTGTACAGTGGGATTCTTTTAATTAAATACAAAAGTATTATGTTAACTAATTAGTAACATAAGTTCACATTTTTATGAAAATATTTGCTAATGATAATGATTACACTGTCTTATTCTGTTTCAGATCACAAGCAAACCCTGGTATAAAGCTTGAGAAGCAGTATTCCAAGAAATCCTTCTATTGCAAGATAAATTAGAAATCAAATCATGAAAACGAAAAAATCGGACACGATGAGGGGATCCTTAGCCAAAATGTTAACTCTGTATCCAGTATCATTACTAATCTTAGCAATTCTAGTAATTTCTCCAGTGAAGGAATCAGAAGGAGCTGCGGTTCCTGTTTCTAAACTGTCAAACTCTGATTCAAGTCAATTGCTGCAACCAGCCCCAGTAGCAACAATTCATAGTTTACCTAAACGACAAATTCCTAGCCCAAATCATCACGCACAAGAAGCACAAGCGTATCCCTATCCAAGTAGCATTCGTAATTACAATGAGCAGAGAAGCGATATTCGTCACAACCAAAATTCTTTCCAAAGGCGAGCGGATGTAGGAGTAGGAAGTGAGAATAAGAGGCCACAGCCACATCAGAGTGACAGCAATAATTACATCGGAAATAGATTCGTAGGAAGCACTTCTAATAATCATAACGATGTGGCCAGTATTAAAAATGGGAATTCCCAGGATTTTTACGATCCGTTCTACTTCTTCCAAAATCCACAGAGTCGTGGACAAGATGACAATTTACCTTTACCCCACCCTCGTCCTCATCATCATCAGCAACATTATAACCAACCTCATCACCAACACCAGCCTCAAGTGAACCAATTAAGACAGCCATTGTACCAGAGGCAAAAAGGGGACTTAACTTCTAGCTCTAATCTTAATACAAATGTTAATCCACCAAGAAATCGTCGCAACTCTCACAATATCAATAGCCAAAATAATTACATTGATTTGAATGCAGAGAAGTACAACATCCTTACCAAGAGCGCCTACCCGTTAGATAATAATTTCGCCTATGCCAATTCATATCCTACAACATACCGGTCCCAATCTCACCACCATCAAAATCATGGACACCATAATCCTAATCAATTCCTCAGTCAAGATCAACTCTTGAGACAAGGAACCGTAAGTATATTTCCTGAAGGAAACTCATGATTTTTTTAATTTGCATATTCCATCATTCTTTGTCCTATCCTATCCTGTCCTGTAAAAGGAACAAAAACGAATCCCCTGTTTTCTTTTTCTTCTTAACATTGAATAACCTTAATTATATACACTGCACTTTGAGTACCGTTTTTTGCCAAGATATAAATGTAAGATTAGCCAATTTTCTTAAAATTGCATAACAATTTTTGTAAATATAGTTATTTGCAATGTTTTCCTCCCTTGTGGTCTCGTCTGGTTATAATTTTGTCTAAACTAAAAACAAAACACTGTAGGATATGAGTAAGTCTTGAGATTTGGAAGTAGATTAGCTTCACACACCGTAATAATGACATACCTAGCTGAGATTGTGAAGAGTTCACAAAAGTCATGTTTCTTGACGTCAATCTGTCTGTGTAATTGTCTGCAAAAGTTGGATAATTCACCTTTGTCTCCTCGTGTGGTCTTCAGTTCAGTTTTTGTGAATATATTTTGCACGAAATGCGACGGATCTGC
>JAQFYC010004301.1:0-17646 GCA_034694165.1 Tomocerus mixtus | reverse complement strand
ACGGACAGACGGACAGACGGACGGACAGACAGACGGAACGGTCGTTTACATAAAGTATTGTTCCAATACTTAATAACTGATGTAAACGAGGAGTCCATCCTCCGACAGAATAATTACTTATTATATTAGGAAACAATACAACACACACTAATTTCCGGAGTTCAATGACATCATCCCATACCAAACTAAATAGACACAGACTGACGCATTTCTGCTTACGAATGTTATCTAGTCGAACAAACAGTTCCAAAAACGTAATACCAAACTCCCACATTGTCATACTATATCTCTGTGTTTGCTAAAACAGATATTACAATACTGCAAGTGTTTCAACTGTAGGTAATCGCATAAGTAAACCACTAGTATATCAAATAGTAAGACATATTGGATCTTTAAGCTAAATTAAATGCTGTACACAATAGCAGAGTTCGAGGAAGTCTCTCAGTATTGTAAACACATTTCGTTTGCTTTAGGTATACATACCGAGAAGCAGCTTTCATTTATGAATGCATTAGGTAAATATAACTAAGCCGTATGTATCAAATGTCAGGTGTCTGCTAGATTATATGGGAAACATGTTATATTTTCCTATGTTACTGATACTACCTAGGTATATGCCCATAGTAAATGTGACATGTCTCTGCAATTATAGTCTTTTAGTGTATGTAACTCCAAACAGATCAAAGTGAAACAGGAGACAGTATTATTAGCAACATGTCTTGTGTATGGAATGAAGTACAATAATATGTCTGTACAAAGACAGATAATGAAAATGTTCATTAGAGCTGGGTCTGGATTCTGGATGGTGATGGTAAAGAATGAGCTAATATGCTACAGTTTGTACACACAATGAAGGGGAATGCTACCCCGCCCCTTTTGCTGTGTCTAATCAATTCAATCAGTCCTGATCTATGCGTAGCAGTAACTCACTCAGCTGTTCTGTCTTTATCTAGGAGGCTAATGTAGTAAACGTAAATAGCGTAAGTATTTGCATGAATTTAGTATAAATAAATAAGTAGGTAAATACGTAGAGTAGATGTATGTTTGTAGGTAGGTAGGAAGTAGGATGAGAAAACAAATGTTTGTAGTTGACGTTTTGAATCCGTCCTTTTGTGTCGAATATTGGCGGATTTAGAAATGCTATGAGAGAAAGTCAAGCTGGAGCCATTTCGAATTTACTATCGTAGTGAGGTAATAAATAGAGGACTACAGTTAGAGAAGAGATCCGTGCACTCTGTCAGTGAGTGAGGCAAGATTCTAATAAAAGACATGTGAAAAATGTAGACTCACATTTATAACGTTGGCCTAATTCTTTCAAAACTTATGCAAGCCAAAGCCAAGTAAGGGAAAGCCTTCTTCCCATGGAACTCACTCCGTCGCTTGCCTGCCTTCATAAAGAAAATCTGCGAAAAGAAAGTTACGCAGACTGAGTGAGTGAGAGTAAGACACAGTTTATTTTACTTTGCATCACATTACATAAACTAAACTTTCTCCACTAATGTAAACCAAGTTGTCGTTGGCGGCTCGGATTCAAGCAGTAGCAAACTACAGAACAGAGCAGTAATAGCTAAGTAAAAGAAAAGTGGATTGGAAAAGGGCAAAACGATTTTTATCGTGAGCTGCGGGCTAATAACTTACTTACGGTGTCTTGACTTTTAGAAGAGTGTACGTGGAAGCAAGACAAAGACAACAGAATACGCTTACATATACTTATTACGTACCTTACTTTCACTTTCTTCACATTTATTTAATGCATATGCTCCTAAACACTATCATTTGTATTTTTAAAAGATTCTTGTTCGACTAAAAATAAACTAACACTGTACCACAATCACATTTCAGCCTAAAGGTCACATGTCACACCCAAGATTTTTTCTGACTGTATATAACGTCAGCATTCTGCATAAGTAAATTAATATTCTACATTTTTTAACGTTACTACGAGCATATTTGAAGGGTTAAAGTAGTCCTACATTCTAGTACATGTAGTAAATGAAAAAAAAAATTTTACTTTCCTTTGTGGTTCCTCTATGATGATTTTTATATCAAAAGTTGAAGGTCTGACTTTTCGGGGTCATTGTGACATACTACTTACTTTCCCTTATTTAAATTAGTTTTCCACTAATAAGCCTTAACTTCAACTTTCTTTTATTTTACATAATTAACCAAACTTGGCCTACTTGTGGTTTCGCTAGACTCTAGACTAGATATCCTATTCAAATATGTTATATCGGCTAAAGCTCGCAAAACGATAGCACAAATTATTTGGCAAAGTTACTTTTCCGTATGTATTCCTTAAACTATTGGTAGTTTTGTTATGTGTAGCCCACTGAATCAAGATTTTTATGCTCAGCATATTAGACAGAGCGGTCAGCAGTATGCTTTTATTGTTTAGCGAAAGTTAATGATTTAGATTAAGTAGTAGCCGAAGGAAACCCAAAGAATGATGAAAAGCAAGAATTGGGCTAGTCTTACAATCTATGGGAAATTGCTTGGGCGATAAATAAACAAAATACTTTTAGTAGGTACAGGTACGTTTCTCTACTTTATTTATCGACTAATTAGGCATGTACGCCGAAATTCTAAGAAACAGTAGCTAATTTCATTTCTGGAGTTTTTTCCCTGCTTCTGTGTGTATTCCGAAAACTGGCTTTAATCATAGGCAAAACAAGAAAACTTTGATGATTCAATGTCATTCCAGGAATTATTTGCAATACGAGTAAGTAACAGTAGATAGGAAAAATGGGGATAAGTTTATTTCGTTATGCCAAACTTTTCTATTTTAATACTATTTCCTCTCTATATCCATTATCTTTGTATAAACCATATTTAAGAACACTATCTTAGCACTTTCTAAGAAAAACAAGTTCTAGTAATTTAATTATTAAGATTTTCACTATACAACCATTTTTTAATGAATACATTACTATTGGAGTATAGTCATTGCTTATGCATGCTAACCTATTGTATCATATATTCTCGTCTCTTCATTTCAAACTATTTCCTTGGCTTACTTTAGTTCATTAGCTATTGTAAACATTAGAAAATTTAATAGGTTATAAGAATTCGTAATTTCGGCTAAAGAAAAGAATAAACTGGCGGAATGATGCGATTATAAATGCAGTAAAATATTATCCTAATAGTAAGGTTATATGTTAGTGTGTTATAGAAGGGACAAGGCAATGCAACATCTCTGGTTTCCTGCAGTGTGTGATTACATCGGATAATAAAAATTCTACTATATAACTAGCTATATCCGAAAGAATACTTACTGTACACACTTGAGTGAATAAGAACAGAGTTGCATATAATGAATAGAAATAAGATGATATTAAGAGTACAATATACCTTTATGGTGGTATGCTGCCTATTAAGTAGAGGAAAAACGAGACAAGACAACTAAAGAAAAGAAGGGAAAACGGTGCGGAAAAAGTTGGCTAATTACTGTCTCTTCTTGGAAGATAAAGCGTATAATTTTACGTCATTAAATATTAGTCTTCTTCGAAGTCAAGCTGTAGGATGTAGTTTGCTAGTTGCTACATCCTACATACCTACTACTATGTACATATACTTTTATTCAGGAAAGGAAGGATGAAAAGTAAATGAAGAAAGGAATAGTGAAAGTGGGGAAAGAAAGAGAAAGCACTGGAAGAAACAGCAAATATGAAGAAAACTTGCACAGACTGAAAGATTCTTCTTCGTGCGCTCACAATAATTTTCTCGCTTATAACTTTTTGTGTCAATCATGATTATTACATAGCGCAATAAACTAATGGG
Organism: Tomocerus mixtus; assembly: GCA_034694165.1. NCBI lineage: Eukaryota > Metazoa > Arthropoda > Collembola > Entomobryomorpha > Tomoceridae > Tomocerus > Tomocerus mixtus. The sequence goes on along the minus strand of JAQFYC010004301.1, from coordinate 13,869 downwards.
CGAAAAATTGTTTCTCATGCTTCCATGCATCGGAAGAAAGCTACATAGAATATCAAACACGAAGTCTCTTTCTCTTCCTTTTAGTGGTAAGCCCGCACCGTAAATATTACTACACTCATTTACTACCTAGGTAAATATCTCATTTTTTTTATACATCCTACTTGGAAATCAACATTAAAAATCAGGGAAAAAATTCTTTCTTGCAAAATAATATGATGGTTATGAGGGTAATGTACGGACTAGCATTTTAAAAATTTACATTTACGTGATGATGATTCACTGTTTCCACGAAAAATACAATATGTGCACAAATATTCTAAAAATAAAAGCACCGTAAGTGACAACTGCACAGAGCTGTCACAAAACATTATCCTGTCTTTTCCTTGTCAGGTATTAAAGTAAAAGTTTTAGTATTGGTCATGAGCAAGGCTGTATACCAGCTATTGACCTTATTGCACGGCATGCATCTTGCATCTGTGTACAGTTGGCTATTTATATCCTATTTTCCATATACAGTGGTCCAGTGACTGACATTGTGATTATCCTAAGTGGCAGAGTCCATAGAATTTTTAAGCTTTTGTCTAAATTGACAGGAGATGATGAAATAAGTTATTCGAGACTTCTGTAGCTTTGTACAGCATGCGACTTTGGATGAATTGAATGCTTTAGCAACAGAATCGCGTGTTTGTCCTGAAGTTAAGTAATTCCACGTATTGAACTACTCGATTCTGCAGTAGAATGATTGTGGTTTTAGTGTGACGCAATGCATTGAAATGTATGAATTTCCCATAACATGTACATATGTACCTATAAGTACCTTAGTACAATAGTGGTGTTACTACTACGAGTAGTGAAACTAGGCAATGCAATACAATGGATTACTTTATATTTCCCGATGGAAAATGACACATGACACGGACTGTCCTGTCCTGTTTTGTTATTTACTGACTGAGTGACTATGTATGTATCTAGTACCCACTAAAGAGGAAAGTAAAGTTATTAGATATCTGTACTACAGAACAGAACTTCTCTCCAGCCAAGCAAGCTAACCAATACACATACATAGAGTGTAATACCAAGTAAGTAAGTACACAAGTTAAGTTAAGTTTCACTGTAATGTTGTGTTGTGGCGAATGGCTAGAGAGGAGTATAGTGTATGTGGTGCTAACCGTTTTTGGAAGGGATTAAATCCGGATCACCGTCTTCGTCAAAGTCGGATGTGGCCGTAAATGGGATTTCCATTGTGGGGTCCGTGGGAAGCTTTTTGGAATTATTGTGGTGGTATAATTCATCATTGGTTGAAGAGCGACGAGACGGCCGGAATTCACGACTGTAGGATTTGTCCATCTCTCCGCTGCCAATGGGATGCCTTATTCTGTGTATGACGAACGCAATTAGTGATACGATAGCTAAGAAGATTGCCGAGCCTGCCCCGATGATGATGGCAATTGTGGTCTTCTCCAAGTCTCGAACTTTGGCTGTGAACACATAAATACGCAAGAAATCAATACAACAATATACATTTGTATGCTTACTTATACCTAATACTGTATGAATGTAACTTACTCGACCATAACGCAATTCCTATCCATAGTATTGCAATTGTTATACAGAAATTCACAATACGAATGTGTTTCGGTTTCGGTTACACAACTTCCAGAACTACGTGCTTCTACATATAATACCCTTCTTTTCCTTTGTAAACTCCTTTAGTATATTTACTACTAATAGTAACTGGGCTTGTGATATTATAAGTGTTGGGAAGTAACTTTGACTATATTATTGTACATATTACTATTACATCATATTATATCAATGCATAAAATTCATACAGAAGCAATATTTATTTATTTAAATCGTATATTATATTCTTAAGACTGGATTACTACTTTAAGTATGTACAGTACAGTGTACTACATGTTGGATGTAATGTGTTTTGACAGTCTGAAAGGTGAATAATTGCATACTTAAATACGACATGGTAAAAAAGATTAAACACTGTTTTACTCATATTATCAAATATCAAGTTTTGAACCGTAATAAATAATATTAAACATTTTTTGATTTCTAAATGAAGTCAGTCAATTGAATACATTTTTTTCGATTGAATACTAAGCTCCTAATATACTAGTAGAATAGATATTTCGGTATATTGACTGAACAATAATGTGCATATAGCTTATACAGGGAGGGTAATATTTAATCTGAAAGTATTTGATGAGCATTGTGTCGTTTTGTCATAATAATAATGATAATGTCAGGTATAATATGACATTCGTAATTACCTACACCTAATATTAATATTACATTAAATAATTGACATTAGGTCTACCAAGGTACACTCAGTCCTTATATGAGTGTAGCAAGGTTACACTCAGATAAGAACCAAAAACAAAAACAACTCATGTACCCACTCATTATTACATATTTATTAGTGCATGTATATTCGCTAAATAAACACAGCAATATATTTACATAGAGTTGAGTAGCCTTCTACTGATATATATAGCCAAAAAGCTTATAAATAAGAAATATCAACCTGACTTTGATTACATTCTGTCGTATGTAATTTATCTACGGAGTGAGCTAATTGAATTGTGGGCAAATGGTAGCCTGCCGTGCTTTTAATAACTTGTTTCATGTTTCCATAATCATTTCTGTTCATGCAACGCAATAATGCATTGGCCTACATTTTCTATTCCAATTCATCTATAGCTACCTAGCTATAACAGCAAAACAAAGAGAGCCTTACTTGTCTAACTTACTACAACAAACTGCGTTTGATTTACTTATTAGTTATTCTACAATACTACACTCATTCTTATCTTTACTTCCGTAAGAAAAACACTTCACTGGAAAATCAAGTAAACTAGCGTAACTAACCACAGTGCTTGCTACCCGCACTTTTTATACACTCGCTATATAGATATAGAAGAATGCAAACAAAATCAGAGGAAGTACAAAAATATAGTGGTTTTTGTAAGTGCTCTGACCGTAGATGTTTACCACAACAAAACAACGAAGGTAATAATGTACAGTGTATGGACAAGCGTACAGAGACACATATAAAGAATTATAAAATAGTTTTCTCCAGCTTTCTCTTCCAGAATACTGTACTCTATTATGTGTGGCCATTAGCATTAGCAGTCATCAAAACATTTGGTTAGTGCTTCACCTCCTGGACAGCCGTGTAGTTTTTGGGCACTGCATGACATGACATATGCACATCTACTTCAGTTAACTTCAGTTCGAGCACTGTTTTAACTTACACTGGTTATTATGAACTTTTATTATACTTTAACATACAATACTTCAGTAGATACTACTTCCTAACGATAAGTACCATACAAACACCAACATGCATTTATATACATATACAGCCAAACCAAAAATAGTAGATATTCCTTATGCATGTTTATACTTACATACGCATGGCTAGGAATTAGCTAACTTATAGTCATTAACCAAAGCTAACCTTTTACACAGGGGATAAATAGTATACAACTCCAACACTAGTAATTTTATGTCCTGTTACATTAGAGCAGTTAGTAGCTTTGGAAATACTAAGCATTGGGGTTAACTTCTAATTCATTAAACTGAATGTTTCGCATTTGCAATATCCCAATAGTTTTCTGTCAGCTTATTCTCACAATCAGATCCAAAATCCATTTTCACGTTTCGCACGTGCAAATACTTATCTACATTTTGATTGTCGTATGCAAAGCACTTGGGTTGTGTTGTGTTTGTCGTTTATTATGTAGTTTCAGGCTATGGCCAAACATACACAATACCATTCCATGCAGATATAGTTGTAGAAACGCAAAACAATGCTTAAGAGTGTGTTCAACTTCAACATTATATTGTTTGGGTGACATTATTATAGATTTAAGTGGTTTTATGTAGTGGCTAGGCTATTTGTTATGTGCTAACGGTTAAATACCCATATAACTTGCCAAATTTAGGATCGACATTCGTATAGGACCATAACAAGCAATATTACAATGGCTAAATATGTAGAGTATAGTTTAATAATGTAGTTAGTTACTATAACTCCTTGTAATGTATTTATGTACACTCTTGGTAAGTAAGTATTCGCTAAAGAAAATCAATGCTTTGGGTTCATGTTTACAATAAAACGAAATAGCTAAATACTAAATACTTTTACTACTGCACCAGTGACCGAGTAGCTATTAATAAGAATCTACTAAATTCCATGTCCACCATATATGAATCAGAGAATAAGCTAGAATAGCTGATAAACGGAAAATAAATGGATTTCTGTGAGGTTTAATATAGAAAACGTAACGAAATAATTCTAATCCTAGTCTCTACATTTCATCACCTGCATTTCATACTTACATTTTATAAGGTACATGACACATGCATGCAAATACCATAAGTACTATTTACGAACGTACATATATCTTTGAAACGGAATAACGGAACTGATTTAATTTTACTACATACCTACATACTACACATTTAGCTTGTAATGTACAAGCAAGGAATGGAGAACAACAAAATAAATTACTTAGGAAAGTAAAACTGTGTGACCCAACGAACACACCACACCACACACTACACTACATAGCACTTGAGTTTTCTCCATACATACGTAGGTACAATACAGGAACCGAGTTCGAGTTTAACATTCATTACTATCTCGCTAATTTCTAAAATTTTGTGCATCTCGTTCAATTAAAACTTACATGCTTGCATGCACGACTTCAAAGCAAACAAAAGTACTTACGCAACACAGCATACACGAGTAAGTGTACATGCTCTGCTTAGTTTTCAACAGCTAACTTGATTTTACCTTCCTTATACATAACTACTTTACAATTTACATTAGATTATATTCAGAACAAAGCCCACTGTAACTTGGTAATACAAAACAACCGTACCTACGTATACATAACTTACATACTTCGCTTAGGTAGATAACTTTACGCATTTGAGAATTTAACACATGTACATTTGAAGAGGAGTGTGAGGTAAACTAAACTAAACCAAACTAACTAATTGTAAGTTGAAAGCTAGAATGTACTACACTTCCAGTTCAATTTCTCCTCACAAATTCCATGATGTTATGGGATGTGATGTAATGCAACTCAATTCTCTAGAGATAACAAGGAAACCACATTTCATCTATTCCTTTCTATATATCAGCAACCTTAAATTCTACGGATTTTCTCCTACAAAATTTGTAAAGGTACCTAATAGGAAAGTTGGTGTTAGTACGTAGGTGTAGTTTTGATAGCTATCTGTGGCGTAGTACAGCGTATACACAATGTACAGGTGAACACTTTCAGTTGTGCACACAAATGATGTATAATTTATTTCCAAATAGGGACAGTAGTCTTGCTTTTACTAACACTACTACTAGTAAAAATATGTATCCCATTTATCATTCCCTATACGTTCAGCTAATACTAATACACTCCAATTACTTAAATACTATACTAAGTATGCTTATATGTATACAAGTAGGTACTCGAATATTTCAGTGTAATGGGAATGTACGTGCACTACTAAATGGACGCAAACTAATTGCTAGGTAGGTAAGTATATCATTTAATACATACAAACTTACATACACAGTAGTATGTACTACAGTTTGAATATATACAAGAAATTACACATCTGTATTTTCACTGGTGCATGTTTGTATTTGCGGTTGCGGTCAAATATATTCTCAGTTTACTATAGTGAATACAATTTGTAGTATACTATGTATATCATTTGCAGTATGTGTTTAGGTAGCCAACAAACTCTACCATTACTGCTAATTCCCTAATCGTTCTGGCAAGTGAGTACTTCCGTGGAAAATATCAGCAGGTTTTCTCATGGTTGTGGGAAAATAGCTAGCGAACCAACATTACATTATTACCTATACATGCATTTCTACTATCTTTCTATTGAAGTAACAGAGTAATCAACTGTTTCCAGCATAGAAAGCCACATGTTCCCCTAAGATTCGATTTCAGTCAGATGAGTTATTCTTTTGATGCTTTCCTTCCTCCTAGTGCTATGTAGGAGGAACACTACTAGCAATTCTGCAAATGCAATTTACTATGTAAGTATTTGTGTATGTTCTAAAGTAAACTAAACACATAGATTCCTAATCAATAATGTCTGTGAATGTGCATATTTATTTCTCTGCGTGTAGGTAGTAGGTAGTAGGTACAGTAGTATTGTAGTGTCTTTTTTAAACCTCTTTGGAGTGTATCTATCTATAATGTACTAAAGTACCTTACTACTAATATCTAAAAGTAGGTGTGGTGTGGTAAATCATTTTCCTAAGCATGCTACTACGAATTAGTTGGCAAAGTAATCTCATTATTTAAATAGGTACAGATGCACTGTCAAATTAATTTACATTAAAGACTACAACATGCAACTTTACTATTAAGTATGTACAGCTACACAATACTACACATGCATCTACAAATTGATTGCAAAATAAGTAATATTATTTGGTTTACAGAGTTGTAGTATTCATTTCATTGCATTGAACAGTAACAGTAAAGCTTACAATTATTGCTATATGCATTATTTATGTTTTATGTGGTTGAGCCATTTCCAAAGGAGGGTAAGTACATAAGCACAATTACATTATGAGAATGAAGACATACCTGCTACCCACTTACTACTAAGTAAGTATCCTAAACAATTACATTTAGGATAACGAACAGATGAGTCATATCGTTTGAGTAGTAGTACTATTATAATAACAACATCTAATTCAAAAGAACAAGCAAGGAACTTCCAGAAATACATTAGCTTTTATTGATTCCATGATAACCATGTCGTTACGTAATAAAATCTTGATGTACTGTTTATATTTACACAGAATTAAACTATTTAGACTTATAAGATCAATCCTATTACCTCCAAGAATTCTATTCGTATATGTAAGCCTGCATACATCTTCCATTTTTTGTACTTATCGTTAGGTATACTGTTCTGCGTGAAGTGAAAGTATTATCCATGCATGCAATATAAAAATCCTAAAGTAATAGTCAACTCGACTCAATCTCCACAAATAACAATAACAAGAGTAACTACCTACTACCTACCTACAGAATATATTAATGCCACACCAAATAACATACGATGTTGGATGGCATGCTTGTTTTTATGGATGTGCAATAACTCTGTACGTAGATGGATTGGTTTGGATGAGGTGAACCGAAATAGAAGAAAGTGAGGGAATGCGTGCTGAACATACAATGGCACTTCCGTGATTGAAAATACCTACATACTTAATACTTACTAGGATCTGAAAGCTACATATAATATTACTCATTCAGCTAGTTAAACAAAGCTACTACATGTAGTACGATATATTTATTTATACGAGGTCAGACCCAGTAGCAGTGGCTATAATTTATTCTGAGTTTGTATACAATGTGTACCAAAAAGGCGAACTCATGGGAAATAAATAAATACGGATAAATTAAGAATTCAATCCGGACTAGCTTTTCAAAGTTAGTTTTCGCTACGAATTCTTTAACATTGTTTTCCTGGTCATGGAATTTTACACACATTTGTGGCTGATATAGATTACGTCATAGGAATATATCACGGAAATCCCTATTCTGTGATTCCAAGGTTCTGATACATACTGTACAGCTCATTGATATATATATATAAGTACGTAGATATTTATAGCTTACAATATAACGTATTTTATACAAATATAAATATTCATTTTTAGAACACAGGTATTTACCTACCAAACATAAATTGCATGCAAATGCAAATATTAACTACCTGAACCTGAGCGAACTACTCTGCCCTAATCCACTTGATATACTACAAAATTTCGTGCATTCATTACTAGTTAGATCCCTATAACTTCATTCTGTTTGCTGTACTTTTTCAGTCTTTTTCGTACATATGTGTATGTGATGTGTGTATTTGTTCGGGTATTGCAGTTGTGGTGTGCTTACACTATATTTATATGTTGTGCAACTATACTTACAGTAATCCAGGTTATTTATGCGGACAGTATATTAGTTATCGTTAGCTAAAAGGAAAGGGACATAAGTAACAAACTTGTTCACTTTTCTGATTTGTTAAGCCGGAATGAATATTGTTATTGGGAAATGTATTAGTTGTGTCAGGAGTTGTTCATTGCAATACTATTTGTAAATGTTGTTCTTGGGACACGAAGTGGAGAGAGAAACTGGAAAGGAGACCGCTTTGACTTGTTCGCATATGTATCGTAAATATTAGATAGTTAACAAGGCATGAGTTTTTAGTAGCTGAACGAGTAATAGTTTATGTATGTTGTGTTTGAGTGGACATGTAGTTTCGGAGTGTAATATCGAATTTCTTTAGCCAAGAAAAAGCTGCCTTTTACATGGGATCATAACACTGAACATACATCTCCTTGTACTTAAGACTGTGCACTTACAGGAGAAATAAATGTAGGGTTATACAATATAACTGATTGCTAACACTCCTGATTTTATATACGAAACACAATGCTCTTATAAGTATAATTCATACTCAGTCACGTTACCAATGCAATGCTGAGTCACGCCTAAATATAAGTATTTATGACATACTTAATTTCATAATTATGTATGTACATTTCAATTATTTCTAAAAGTAATAGTATTACTGTCGTCAATCGTAATGAATTCTTTCAGATACGCACAAGAACTGGAAAAGTTTTTTTTCCACTAAATCTATACATTATCTGAATTGTTAGAATGAAGAAATGAAAGATAAAATTAGATTTGACACATCAGGACTTCTCTCTATCTTATTCGATCACGACTAATGTGACTATTTATAATCAGCCTAATTTGGCATTGACATAAAGCTTAACTACTTACCTACATCATAAAGAAATAAAGGATTTATTTATTTTACTTAATTTGCATACCCATACAAACAGTTTTCTTTCTCAAAATAGATACTTGTAAAAAATGCATGGATTGATACCTGTGTATTTTGCACCGATTGATAATTTATTTCGAAATATAAACACACACTATACTGAATTCCGTAGCAGGTTTCTATCGTTCAAATTGATTTCCAAGGACAAAAGTCACATATTGGGTATTTTATTTGCCTACGCTCAACAAAAAATCTTAAAATAGATGCAAGTCATGCATACATCATACAGTAAAGCTAATATTTTTTTATATCTATGCACTAAACTATGCACTTACAGAAAGTACCAGAACCAAGTATTTATATTATGTAATAAGTTAATAAGGAACCTTGAGTGAAGCATTTCTTTCATTTTTTACCATGCTTTAGTTTAATAGTACTTACAAATGGCCCAGAATTAATTAAATTTCACAATTCTGATTTCCTATAAATAGTGGAAGTGATTGAATACATTTAAGTTGAAAGGAATAGTCGTGTCTTGTTGCCTAACTGAACTGACCACAATATTCATTCAGCCCATAACCTGTTAAGCACTAACGATAAATTACAGCTCAAAAGGGACAGCATGAAGTCGTTTTTGGTGTTAGTGGCGCTTTCAGCTTTGGGTAAAATTAAACTTTCCACCATCTCACATTTTATACATATCTGTTACATGTCATAATTACATAAATATTAATAATAATTTTATTTGTATTTACAGTTTCTGTTAGTCTGTCGACAACTATTCCCACTCCAACTACTCCCCCTCCAACTGTTGAAGATAAGTGGAACGGTTGGACATGGCAGAATCCCGACAGGAAAGTTCAGGAAGATAACAAAATTTTAGTCACAGAATTTTACCAGAAGGTATTCGGGGACTTAGATTTCGATGTTATCGACAGCGACAAATACCTCGGTGAGAAATATATTCAACATAACCCGTTGATCAAAGATGGGAGAAAAGGTTTGCAAGAAGCAGTCCATTCATGGCTGAAGGATGCCAAGAAAACAAAATTGGACATTAAGCGTGTAGGAGCGGACGGGGACCTAGTCTGGCTACACGTGAGATTGAACCTTTTGGGAAAAGATCATGCTGCCATGGACCTCTTTAGAGTCGAGGATGGAAAGATTATTGAGCATTGGGATGTTCTTCAAGTCGTGCCCGAAAAAGCCGAAAATGATAACACTATGTTCTAAAAAAAGTTACCCAACACTTCTAACTGTACATAATCTAAGCAATAAAATTAATTCGACCTATTAACTCATACAGCACCTAATAAGTATGACATTTATGTTTTCTTTGTTACCTACAAGTAACTACCAAATTGCTACAAGTATTGTTACATTGGCACTTCATAACACCCTAATAAATATACTACTTTTTCTTTAGAACTAACTGGAAACTGGAAAGTCAACTGCAATAATATGGTGTTTGTTATGAAGTGAGAAAAATGTGGAGGAAAGGTGAAGATTGGATTTTTGGTTTCCCTTAAGTCCAGTAGATTTAGGAAGAGTAAAAAGTAGTTGAACACTTGAACATTGTTCCTGGTATGTGTAAGGTTGCATCGAAAACATTTTTTGCAAATATTACATATGTAGCTTAACATCAAGATGCTAGAAGAGAATTGTAGTGCTTGAGTTGTTCCCTATATATTTACTATGTTCAGTGCAGCCTAAAGAGAGAAAATAACTACCTACAGAATACAGACCAGAGCACTCAAGCCGAACAATTCGCTTCTAGTCCACTCCACTGAACTGGGACTGGAGTGTAGTACATAGTCCCTCTGGACAAAACTTACAAGTTGATACAATGATACAGATATAATAAATAGAACTGTTGTAATTGAGCCATAGTTTTTTATTAGAGTTAAGTAAGGGGAAAGTAAAGTAAACTAAGTAGCCTCCTGACTCAATGGCTATTGTCACCATTTGTTTTCATTTCTGTGTAAAAACCTTATGTTCCTGTCCTAAGTTGAACACGAATTGTGGAGTTTGCTTCAAATAGCCAGAGTTAGTTCATGCCCAACTTTAGATCGAATAATATCTACTTACTTTCCTAGTACCTACTTGTTTTCTGCCTACTTTCTATTAAAAATCGTTATCCCGTACAGTATACTTGTTTTCCTAACTACATATATGTTCCATTAGCATCTACATCTACTAATTTGACAACAATATTTGTATACATACTAATATACATTTTTAACTGTCTCTGCATAGGTAATATTTGTATATTTGAAGTACATATTGGTGTATTATAATATTTATACCAAAAATACTAATGTACTTGTAAACTTACACGTACCGTGTCCAACAGACGGGTATTGTAAAGTTATTGCGTCAATTACGGAAGGACTATTCTTTCCTTTACGGTTCACAGAGAATATTTGGACACGAAAGGTTCCATCTGCATCCAAACCGGAAAGGGAGAATGTTGGGCTGGAGGACGAAATGTTGAACAGAAGACCTCGGCGAGTAAGCGGGGCAGTCTGGAAAGCTTCGAGGAAGAAAGACTGTGGAAGACCACCGTCGAAACCAGGCTCACAGGTTATTTCGACGGATGTACTAGTTCGGTTTATTATACTGCAATTCTCCACTGGTTGTGGAATATCTGAAAATCATTTTAATTGTCATTAAATATATTATTTTCAAATATCCTCCATTAAAAACATATGCATAACAGTAGGACATTCAAATACTACATATTATAAGGTCTACACACTTCATATATTTATAAAAAATTTGACTGGGATTCGGAATGGTACTGGGCCTTCGGCCAAAAGTGTTTTGGATGTTAAATATTATGTTTTCGGCAATAACATCATGGATTGAGTACGTAATTGTTGTTAGTAGTTTGTTTGTTACTAAGAGTTTGCTAGTAAACATTTTTTATAAATAGAGCCTACACGGTGTAGTGTATGTATGTGTCGCAGTATACGCAAGTGTATAGTGCAAAGTGCAATGTATCCTAAGTACGTATATCTTAGGTATTATAATTAATACGACATCGTAAGATTTAGTAAATTTGGTTGCCAATTATTAAAATTATTTTAAAATTTAAAATTAGTAAATTACAATTTACAATCAGATTAGTTCATACTTCATACAAAACATTTTCATATATATCTTCTTACTTTAAGTGCATTACATTGTAACCCATTACAGTTGTCAATATAATGTCTTTTGATGCTTCAGTATCCTTATAGTTATGTAGTGCACCCCGTATCAATTTTGCTGATTTTTACAACATATCCACAATCATCGCCACTTACCGAAATCTTAATTACGAATTAATTTCTATATTGATTTTAATGATTAGGTTTCATTTTGGCTTGGAAAATTCGGCAAGAAGACGAACAAGCAATGCCTGCTTTATTGTCATTTCTTTGCTAATAACTTATTCCATCACTAACTAACAAATTATTAGAATAGTCATCAGTCATACCATAACAATGAATAAATGTAAATATCTGCCATTTTACGTAATCTACTAATTATATTTTACGTCTGTACTATATCATTACTGTGTATTAGCAAACTGATTGAATGCGAATATGGTGGGCCTTAAAAATGGAAAGCCGTTAATCCAGTTAAAGGTGGTCATTAAGAGAATGTGTAGAGTTTGGATTTACGATGATTTAAACAAGCTCTTGGAACATAAAAGAAGAAGCTGTTTCTTGTTGTGTCACTCAATGTACATTGTAAACTGTCTCTGCTGACAAATATATCCGTGTCTTCATTGAAAGGAAAGAGATTTACAACCTCATAATTACGAGTTATAAATTTCATGGGCACTCAACTCCGCTTGACTGACTGTGTTTCAATTCTCCATAGACTGCAGATTTTCGTTACATTTCACTAACTTTGATTTTATGGGATTATCTTTAGATTGTGTAGTGTAGTAAATACGTACTTCAATTCGAGGTATGTCAGTCAAGACAGTACCTACAGAAATAATAGTAATACCGTTATAATCCTGACTTTCTCTTTTATTCTATAAAATGCTTTCTAATTTCTTTACTACTTGCAAATACTGCCTACTGGAACTAAACTGGTTGTTACGTGTCTCTCGTAAGTACATACAACGATATAAATACATACACAGTCATTGTGGTGAGTATCAGCAGCATTCAAGCCACTTCGAAATGATTGGATTTACTTTTACTAGGTCAAAAGCAGATCTGACTCGTAGTTACTTACACTACTTAAATTTATGAAGAGGGAAGTCAAGCGTTTCTCTGTACTCATCTTCATCCTCCTGGATGTGAGCACAGTATCATATCAATTTAATGTATTCTGTCAAGCTCCCACTCTTCTCCAATTCTACCGTAAATTTATATTCAGGATACGTCTTTAGAGCTAAAGTAACTTAAGTACTTCTGCTGGCCTAATTATATTCTACATTGCAAAGACACAACATGCATCACTACAAATACCAGACTTATTTCCTTTTATGCATCCTTATTTATCCTGAATGCCTTTGCATGAATAAACACCAAAGAGCAATCAACCTACATTGCATTATTAAAGATAACTAGTGAGTGGTACTTATAACTTGAAGTGCGCACCTAAAACATTATTCTTTTCTAAAATCAGTATATGTTCTGGCAATTAAGGTTCAAGGCAATTCGCATAACTTTATTATTTAAATTGGGAAAATCAAGAAAATCTTATAAATTCAAGGTAGCTAACGATAAGTAAGTACTTCAGTGTCAGTGGGCCAAGTCAATACAGTATTACTGATATTTGATTTCTCTTTTTATACAGAGAAACATAATTTTAAAATGCCTTTACTTTTACTAAATACTTTAATTATTTCAAGTCAACATTTTCTTGACGTCATGTATTTGCATTCTGACTATCATTATTTTCGGTTATTAAATGAATGCTTATAGATAGCTTTTATGAATTAATTCCACAAGTAAATTAATTATATGTTAATAGGTAGGAATACCAGTGTTTAGTATGTATTTTAAAAAT
>JAQFYC010004300.1:0-17649 GCA_034694165.1 Tomocerus mixtus | reverse complement strand
CCATTATATCTAGTGTAAGTTTTACTTCCCTGGGGGGTGCTTGAGCACCAAAAGCACCATGGGCGCTACGCCCTTGCAATTAACCAATGACTATCGACGACTGAAATTGCAAGTTTGATCGTCTCAGTAAGGGGTAGTAAAGGTTGGTGACCCTGGTGAGTAGCGGACTATACTATATAACTCGATCACCGTTTTCTTCACATTCATTAGTCAGATTGTCAGTTACACTTTTGATTACACTTTGATCGACCTATCGACCATTAACGCGACCGCCTGCTCATTTGCAACCTGCTCATATGCTTTTAATGTCAACTATTTCGTTATTAATGTTATTTTGAAAAAATATTAGTTATTTCCGAGTGAGAGCGAGGATAGACAATCAACGCAGAGCTAGAGGTTATCTAAAATCGGAGAGTCGGAGAGGTCAATCTTCTTCTCAGTGGCAAATGCTTAATGCGTTTGCGTTGTAGGTTGTAGTTGTAGTTATATCATATACTTTTAGTGTTAGTAGGATATTTGCTTCCAAATATTGACAATTGAGGATCTTTCCCTCTGAATAAGCAAATAATAAGCACAAAGATGAGCTCAGTGAGAGCAGTACTATTGTTAACTAGGCAGGCAAATAAAGGAAGCCACATCATTTTCTCGATTCTCGAGTATTGTATTGTTAAACTTCATTGAAATTATCATGAGACGGAAAGTAAGGTCAAGCAGTAGTGTGATAAAGTATGTAAAAAGTAGCTGATTAGGTCCAACATCCAAGGAATCTGTAAGGCACTGAAAAAAGACGCCAATTGTAATTGAACAGGGAATTTTAGCGTCACTTTTAATTTAATGATTGCATTCTAACCGCCTGTTATGTGAGTAAATAGTTCAAAATCGGGATTTTTTTATAATTTTCAAGGGTACTTTTTGTTTATTTTGTTTATTTTGTAGTTTTTAAAATGGGGGCGTTTTGGTGGTACATCCGAGGGACTGGACACTGAAAAGTAGTCACCGATTGGGTCAAGGAAGCTTACAAATGACAAAATGCGGTACTTTTGTAAGGCATAAAAGGTACCTAACTACTTTAATTATGGTATGTATCAAAAGTTTTCTCAAGGGCGCGGCGCGATAATCCTTTTTAATGTTAGAGAAGGAACTTGGCGATCATAATTTAGTTATCCTTGAGCAATTCCCAGTATTATGAATTATGGGAGCTATATCTTCATGTGCAAAGCTAAAAATTGATTGTGGAGGGAGATCCAGCCCAGCAATTACTTTCTTTGTTTTTTACGAGGTTTAAAATACGTTTGTGAGTCATTCATGTTATGACCTAAATTATCAGTTCATATCCACATGAGTAGTAAGTAGCCATCGCATCGTAACTTCGATCGAATGTTTACAAATAGTACAATGGGATTCTGGGTGGTCCACCCAAAGTCCCATTGCATTCCCATTGTCATTGTATTATTTGTAAACATTCGACCGAACTTATGATGCGAGGGCAATCAATACCTTTGAAGGGGTCTGCCCTGGCATTTGCATTTATTGCATGTTTGGTTTGACAGTACGTACTCAACGTACTACGTACTACGTAGCATATGTACTAAGGTGTTTTGGGGTTAATGCCAATTGCCGAGTCGGCCTAGTGCCCGGTACGCATATATGCATTTTCAATATTGTCATTTCATTTTCGTATGGTATAATGGTATATATTTATTACTATTTATCCTTTTAATCTGCTATATAAATTTATTACTATTTTTTGACATTAATTCCAGGGCCCAAACTAGGATAAATTTCCGGAAGCATCCTCCAGTCCCGGGCATTTGGTGATCCTCTCCGGGTAGACATTACATGCGATCATTCATTGCAAAAGGAAAGGCAGAGGAAGACTATTAGGGAATACAGTTAAAGCAGCACAGCATAAGTTTGCATAAGCATTGAGTATTTATACAATACAGCACATAAAGGTATTACTATTTATATTACGTAATAAAGGTGTTTCATAAATACCCCAACTTTGCTTTTTAGTACAAAAGTGTATGCACTATCGAATGCATACACTTATGTACTAAAAAGCAAAATTGGGGTATTTATGAAATACCTCTATTATAGTACATTTGATTTGGGATGATGTGTTTACGTTTGTGTACTACAGGTTTTGTTTTGTTGTGCCTTTTCTCTAGCAAACTAACGTATCAAAATATGAAATGGAGAGGTTGAGGCGGGTGATTTGATTATGAGTTTGGCTGAAGACTGAAAGCTGGCTAATGGTTGGGACGGACGGCAGAGCAGATTTTGTAGTCGGCTCTGTGTTAAAGTAAATAGTCAGCGAGTCTAGGAGAGTCCTTCTGTGCTGTGCTGGGAAGTCCCTTCCTTTAGCTTTGAGCTTACAATATTATTGCCAACAAAAAGAATATCAGCAGGAGGATTTCTCCGCTTTCCACAATGTATAACAAGCGATCTTCATTAGATCGCTCTTCGAAACCTAAGGAGCAAAAGTACATGACAGAGTACGGCGTTTTCTCCGAGGCCGACCTAACTGGTAAAGGAGCCAAGTTTAAATGGATATTCTAGCGTGAAATTTAGTCTCTTAGATCGTCAACAAAACAAATTTTAAATTATACAACATTTTATCTTTTCACGAAATATATTCTTAGCTATTTGTAAACTAGTAGGACAGTTCTAGGTAGTAGCGTAAAGTTGTAATGATATGATACAGTTACGTAGAAATTTTACTGTGTTTTAAATGGGCTGCGATTTTTAGGACTATTGACGAGAGTCAGGGTAGCTAATTCACGTAAACAAATTGCGATGGCAGAATACCAAAAACGCCAACAAACACCGCAGCAACCTCCCCCTCCTCCAGTCAAGAAACCCACATTTGGAGCCTACAAACTTCTAATTGATCCAGTCTTGCACAAGGGACTAGGTACAAAAGTTTACAGGTTTGATGGAACTATCCCAGATGATCCGCTGTACCCCGGGGTTCATATTAGGGATCCCAGGAACCCTGCCATTAAGGCCCGAATGTGGCAACGGCAAATTGAGCCAATGCTACTGACGGTCCCAACTTTCAAGGTAAGTTTTTATCAATGATTAAGTTATTGTTTTTAGTATGTTGATCGCGAACGTAGATGTTAAAAAATTACCTGTTTTGGGGATAAACAAGTATTATTTTTATAGATTCATTATTTTTTACTTTATTGTCCTGCTTTTTAGATTGATGGAAATTATGTGGGAGCTCCTCCTAAAGTAGAAGTCACTATAAGAAATGTCAATGATAATATTAACAAACCGTTTCTACGAGATGCAGTAAGTTCAATGTTATGTTTGATTCGATTGACATTTCTATGCAGATACGATACAGTATTACATTACGTACCTCAATTTCAAGGTATAAAAGGGTCATTTTTGATGACTTTATTAGTATAGTAACCAATTTGTTAACTTGTTATTTCAGCTGAGCAAGTTTGGAGTTATTGAAGAACTGCACATCTATTACCATCCTATTACCAAGAAACATTTAAACCTTGCTCGTGTTATCTTCCTGACCAGAGAAGGAGCTAAATCGTGTATCCAAAACATTCATAAAAAGTCAATGATGGGCCAAGTTGTTGAAGCATTTTTTGATTCATTTGGGCAAAAGTGCAAATCTATTTTTGAACGTTTAACGACTGAGCCAAAAATAATAGATATTAAAAAGGATAAAAAAATTCCTACTCATAGTGATCGAAATCATAAACATTCTTCAAGCCTTGATTCAAAATCTTCGAAAGGGGGAAGTCACGGAAGAAAGCAACATACTAGTAACAGAGCTCATCTGCAGCAGGCAGAGTAAGTTTTGTGGACAGTTAATTTAAATATGTAATGTTATGATTTGTATTTGTTCGTAAAGTTTGTGAATAAATAATTATTTCTGCTACAATAGTTTCACTCCATCGAGTGATCTGGGGTATGGAACCACAAGTGATCGAGGTTCGACGTACAGCGAAGGAAGCCATTCATCCATGCCTAACCACTACACATGTTATCAGCATACTGAGGGTTATGATGCACACAGTATAAAGCACCCTGACTCGTACACACATAATCAGTACATGGGGTTCTACCAGCCTGGCCGAGAGGACCATGAGCCGATTCGTTTTCAAATGACTCCAGGTAAGCGAACAGTCGCATTTTTACTAATTATTTTTTGATATCCAACAGAATGAGTGAAAACAAGTCTGTAAATCATTAGATATGTTTGATTTCCTTTTCGATACATATATAGGAAGTATATATTTTTAAAATCTCAAAAGCCTTAATTGGAATTAGCAAACTATTTGTAGTGAATTGAATTAGAAGTGACTAAAATATATACAGTATGTTAAACTGAAGCGCATATACCTAACTCTCTATGTAAAATTGCACTACTATGTTCTATGTATTATTATATTTTATTACTTACCAAGTTAACTTCAGGGCTTCTTGCAATTAAAGATAGCAAATAACCCAAACAATTATAAAAGTTGCTTGGACAGTCATATAGAGTAATAAGTTTGCTGTACATTATAGTGGCGAAAGTTACTGCATGGAGATAAGGGCTATGCACTTCCTTTTTAACATACTGTATGAATTAAGTGAAAGCGCATTATTTGATGTACAGCCTTAGTACATTGATATTGGTATCCGAATTGAATCAAAATTATTTATTATATAATTCCTAAGAAAGTTTTGCTTTTTCACTATAACGGTAGCGAAAAGTAAATCTAAATTAAACCCAAATGTTTTTCATGTTTTAGATAACGTTGTGCATCAAAATGATTATTCAATTGCAAGGCCGAAGACACCTAAGTCAGACGACGATTCTCCCAAAATGGATTTAGACACTCGAATTAAATTATTACTGAAGGACAAAAAAGATACACAACTGGGTCAAATAGTAGGACTCACGTCCAGTGACGAGTCGGAAGCTGAGTCTCCCCAACATCCCAAAAAGAAAGCTAGATTGTCTATCAGCAAAAAAGAAATATGGGATAGTGGCAGTGAGGAGGAAAACGTGGAGTCTGCATTTGCTAAAAAGTTTAAGAAAAACACTTTTGTTCCTGTTGACGACGACAATGCGAAGTCAGATAGAAAGCACCTATCTCCTCCTCCGTCGCCATTCTTAAGTTTGAGTAATGTTAGTCGAAGTCAAAAGCAATCAAATAAGGTTTGTATCTGGCCAATATTCAAATTCAAAGGCTTTCAGGATTATCGTGTAATAATTCTTGTAAATTGTGAAAAAGTTACGTCATGATAATGATTTTAATTTGTTTTACGTGATAGCCCACAAGTTTCGACAATGAGCTAGATCAAGTATCTGACGATTCTGGAGGGATGTCTAGAAAGCAGGATGAAGATGATATGAGCTTGTCGTCGCTGTCCCCTGATGATCCAGGGTTAATTCAACTACCCCCTCAGCCACCACCTGTGCCTAGTCCTGCTGTCCCACCTCCTCTTCCGCCGTCATATCCGCCACCTGATTCCTACTATCCAAATTATTCTTGCTTGCCTCGTAATCATTACGGCCCTATGCCATATAATATGTATGCCCATTGGTCTCACGCCTCCGATCCTGTAGTTTCATTCCAACCTCAACCTCCACCATTGGACTCAATAAGCACTGACGCCAAGCCACCTCCACCTCCAGAGCCACCAAGTCCTGAAGAGGATACAGATAAAAACGCATTTATTAACAATACTATAAGGTTCAAATATATACTCAATGTATTATTTATAATCCAAATTCAAGACATTGGTGAAGACTTTCATTACATTTATTTTTAGTATTATGCTGGATCGTTTGGTGACTGAGTTAAAGATGATCTTGAAAAAGGATTTTGAAAGAAAAATCATTCAAAATGTTGCATACACACAGTATGATATGTGGATACAAGAAAACGAGGATAATTATAAGGTACAACAGTTAAATTCCGTTGTTGAATGCAGCACCATTTGGACAATATTTGTGATTGATTTGTGATTGTTACTAGCTATTTAATTTTACCAGTATTAGCAGATAGTTTTTTATTGTCAATATTTTTGGTAACAGTTTCACTTTTATTGCAAGCTGTTTGCACAAGAAAAATAGACTAAAACATAGACTAGAAAAATATTTTTTAATATTTAGATTTATTATTAATTTTTATGGCAATAATTTAAGCTTTTGTGACACCGAAACATATCCTAGCCAATAATTAGTCATCACTGTATAATATAATACCAACCAATAACATAATATTTAGGAAACTCTAGTAATAAACTCTTAAGGGACCATTCATTAACATTGGGGTGGTTTATATTTTTTGGTTATTTGGAACTTGCTAATATTCCTAGGCCTGCGCGCTACTTTGCCTTGTATTTTTATATTTTCGAAGGACCTTCCTCACTTCACCCCACTACCTAAGGGTAATTTATTAAAATTCTCGAGTTTGTAATCGTACAACCTCGGGGTTATTCGGTTATTTAAAGAGAAGTATGTATATGTATTGGGATGTGCAGGCTTTAATTATAGGCAGCCATTTAGTCACAGAAAATCTTTCGATGCAAGTAGAGACTTTTAATGGATTATTGTTAGTACAAGTACATACATATTTAAGGGGGACAGCAGGATTTAGGTCTGTGATACGGTATACAGGAGAAAAGGCCTACTTTAATCATAAATATGCAAATGCCCTATTCCACAGAATTCATTATCCAAGCATCGTTAGTGGCTGAAATGAGCGAGCCATTGGGGACTACTGGTTAGAGGTAGGAAGGTCCTCATTTCGAATTCGGTCAGGGTTTCACTGGCAATATTGGTATCTGATATGACTTTTTCTATGTCCACAGCAGAAAAATAAATAAGTTTCTTTGCAATGGTTTTCCTCATATCCTCGCTCTAACAATTGAGAGATACCTTAATATACGCTAACATCTGTCCTGCCCGCTTCCTAATATCCTCTGCCTTGTTTACCTATACTTTGCTTATCTGTCCTTTGCCGACCTTCCAAATTTCCTAATTAACCTAGTCTATTCGGTTCTTATGTGCTAGTAGCTTGATTCTGGTCCCCCAAGTTAAGGTTACTTGGCTTGGGTTGTACTTACTTTACGGAAAACGTGCCTCTACGGCCCAGTCTCTTTGCGAAAGTGAATGTGAGCAGTCTGGCTAGCGGCTTAGAAGAAGCCAATAAAGCTAAGACTTAAAAACTTCCCATTTTTTAGTGGCTGAAATACCATACCCAACGCACCTGATTGGCTATTGTTGGGGCCCTTGTTAGTTTTTTGAGGGATGTTCAAAAGTACTACTTATTTGAAAGTACTACATTGGACCGTCTTTATGTATTGCGAGTTTTTCTGTGTGTGTTAGTATATAGTGACACACTTATTGGCATACAACATCCACTTCAGATGGTAGGCCATTTAAAAATTAGCAAAGTTCGAAGGGAACTGAGCAAACTACTGCTCTTACTTCCTTTGTAAATAACTATGATAGCTAAATGGAAAATTGGGACACATAAATAAAATGCAATGCTTTATAGCTATTTTTGTAAAAAGCAAAAGGGGGTGATGGGCGGTGAATGGGGAATAAAAGATGTACTTGCCTATTTGTAGCACATTATTTTCTAATTTTAGCCGATTCTATGATTACCATTAACTTATACTAATATTACTAACTGAAAGTAGGGAATTGGGTATTGGGTATATGCTATATAGCGTACATTATGACCAGTCTTTTTTATATTTAATTGTGAAGATGTAATTTAATCCAACTGCCGTTAAATTCAGCTTGATTTCTTTAGACTAATAAAGCTCAAAAATAGTCCATGCATATAGTAATACGAGCTAAATTGCGTCAATGAACAAATCAATGAGCAAAAAGAATATTATTCACTATTTTAGGGGAAAATAATTTTAAATTGAGCATTTCATTTTTAAGAAACAGTCACTACCAAATAAAGGAAACATTTATGGCTTCACGAAACAAAAATAAATGGTACTGACAATGACAACTGACCATGATCATATCTGCACAACGTAAATTTTCATCGTTGTGGACAAATAAATAACTCAAATGTTGTAATCCCTATAAAATGTTTCATTGTTACTATACTTTTTACGTACTATGTAGTACGACTTGCTTAATTATAATAGTTTTTAACTATTTTAATTGCCTTGGAAATGTGTACTTTGACCTATTTTTAGTTTGTATTTGATGGATGTAAATTTTGCATGGTTATACGCTATATTATGCCGAATGCCGATGACCTACGCTGTGCCAATGCAATGCATATTTGCCTTTATCTTATAAATATATTGTAGGTCAAAGCTAATTATTGTTAAGCTAATTATAATTTAGATTATAATTAAAAAACAAGAGTAGGTATTGGATTATAAATAACCACCAGTAAACACTAAGCAGTAAGGTAACCCTATTTGTGGGTGACCACTTACCTAAGTATTACAAAAATACTGGTTGATGGTCATTATATAATATTTGAAAGTAGATTTATTGGGAATTATTAGTTGAATTTATTATTGGGTAATTATAGAAACAGAAAGAAGTAATTAAAACTACCACAGTAACTGAACCGAAGAAAAGTGACCAACCTGATGAATCAGTTGCGGACGGCAGAGGAAGACTTGGTTTCATGTCTTCCATTCCCAAACTGCCAAGTTTCAGGGTAAGTAATAATAAATATGATTGTTATTATTATTATTATATTTGTAATCCTTCTGCAACAAATATTTATTTGCGAGGTAGTAGAGTCCGAATCCGAAGAGGGAGGATTATTGGTGCGGTTAGCCCGTTCTACTCAACAAGCACAGAATTATTTGCCCATGCAAAATACAACGTAGCAAAAGAAACGAAAGTGCTTGTGCGAATTGAGCTGGCCGCACAATAGTCTTCAACTCTACGATGAACCAATAGAACCAACCAGGTGTTAGGTACCCCAATAGATAGAAAAATGTAACTGTATTTTACTGTAACTATTTTGCATGCAAATTCTTAAATAGCATTATGTATTCAATGCTCAAACTAAAATAACAAACACAAAAGCAAAACTTCGAATTTCAACTCAATTTAATTTTAATCGATTGTAGCGGTTTAAAAAGTTTGATTTAAATTAAAAGTTTCGCTATTACTGCTAGTTTTCAACTTTTTAATGATTTCCCGTAATTATATCAAATTTATATAGAAAGAATTACACTAATTAAAATTCCAACAAATATCCATTATGTTATAGTTAGATGTTTAGATATATTTTGATATTATGTTTTTATGCAGCGAGTGGTGCCAGTACCAGTCAAGAGAGAAGAGCTGTCGGCCAAATCTGGCAGTGACACTGAATCTGAATCTGGATCCGAAAAATCCGTCAAAGTAAAGTCTATTTTAATGTTAAATTTTACGCTCTGGTAAGTGGTGAGGCACAAATTAGAAGGAGACTTATGCCAAAAAATGTTTGGCTACATTTTTTTCTGCCAATTTTTTTTATCTATGCACATATATAATGTACATACATAGTGCGCACAAGTAATGTTGAAATATATTTTAATAGCCCACCAGAAAAAATATTCAAAGGAGAGTTACAAGTCTCTCGTCTGGCTCAATTTCTTCAGGTGAGTATACCGAGAATTTAGAAAAATTATTTATAATACAAAATAAAAAATTAACGTCACGACTCCAGCTTGGTATATTTGAAGCCATTAGGGTTAAAAATACAGGTTCATTTAATGGTCATGGTCATTGACTGGCATGACTGGTTTTTCTTTATCCAAAAATTCGTATATTTATTATTACGTACTGTATTTCCGCTATTATTTTAAGTGTATTGTAAAACTTTGTTGGCTGTTATGGGTTTTTTGTGCTTAAATAGCTCTACAATGGAGCCTCCAAATGTTTTAATTCTCTATATTTCGGCATTCAATTGAAAAATCTGTTTTTACTCTATAAAGTAATATAAGCAAAACCAATCAATTATAAAGTACTAGACACCCTGGAAAAACTTACGGTTTTATTACCGGTTAGTGCTACGTAGCACGTTGCTACCCACTTAAATTATCTTACGCAACTTTGAATTGATAGGTCTAAGGACAAAGTATATCCAAGCTGGGCCAAAATTAGTAAACACTATTAAAAATTATTTTCTCTTCTTTTAAGTCAGGCTCTAATTATGATATTTATGTAGCCTCGTCAGATAGTGAGTCTGAAAACGAATCTGCTGCGGAGTCTGTTGTTTCTGCGCCTGATTTGATAAGCGATGAAGAA
The DNA here is from genome assembly GCA_034694165.1 of Tomocerus mixtus. Classification (NCBI taxonomy): domain Eukaryota; kingdom Metazoa; phylum Arthropoda; class Collembola; order Entomobryomorpha; family Tomoceridae; genus Tomocerus; species Tomocerus mixtus. Next base: position 7,391 of record JAQFYC010004300.1, on the reverse strand, counting down.
ATTTTGTTTTCGGAGGCAGAGGAGGCCAAAGGGGACAATAGTGTTCTCTTATCTGGAGCTGAAAAGTAATTGCTGTTTAAACGAGAATATTTAATTTGTATGGCCCTGATTTATGCAACTTTATTTATGTATATATAATATATGTAATTATTTTGTATTACTTATATCTTTAGCATATCTGACGCGTCGTCTGATGAAGAACCCACTCCCAAGGTTAAGTCTAGTAGTCCACAAGATACAATAGGGGATGAGGAAGTAGTTACTGGGGAATTATCCCAAGAGTCAAGTGTCAAACAACATGTAGAAGAAACAGTGCCATTCGATGACACAGGTTTAGAAGATGTGCAGACTCCAACACCTCCACCTTTGCCTAATGAGCACATGTCGGATCATAATTACTGTATACCACTGCCAGATTTAACTACCAATGAATTCCTAGAGGGTCTGCAACGATCGCCAATACACCTCAAGCTTCCGCCGAGACTTCCTACGGTTGAAATTCCAAAAGGCCGGAAAAGTAGAAAAGCTTATAAGCGACGCACTGAAGCGGAAGAAGTTGATGTGCTATTTCAGTTTCTTACCCTTGGCGCAGATGAAGAGGATATTAAATACCTTAAAAATGCATATCAATCAATGTTATCAGATGACCATTCTCAGGTACGAGTTATTGGGATATATACATATCTCCATTTTGTAGAAAATTCCATAGTTGGCATGAACATAGACAAGAAAACGCTTTGGGTGAAAACTTTACTATTAGGTAGCCATACCCGTTGTAAACTTCGTACCGTAGGTGTCGATTGGAAAAATTATTCTATGATTTGTCTACATATATTAGAATACCATATAGTTTTGAGCTTATAAAAATGTTTGCACCCTTTGTATTATCTAAGCATAATTGTGGAATTTCGATATGCTAAGTATATGAAAACTTTTTATAAGCCGTAGTTTGTTGGCATGAACCGGGGTCACCGGGGTGTATCAGATTGATAATCCTGCTTATGATAATCTTCTGTAGTAATTATATTTAACCAATTTGTTATCTGACAGAATAGAATATTAGCGCATTATGACAAAAATATTAAATATTTAAGTACAGACTTGCATGAAGTGTTACTGGATAATCAACAATTTGTAAAAAGGAATCACATTTCGCCGTTCTACATATTTATGTATTTATTATATGTTGTGCTGAAATATATTTGAATTTTTAATCCTATAGAGTTACTACTGGCTTAACTCAACACATTGGGTGGACTATCCTGCAACATATAATCCTCAATTGAAACCGGATAAAGCAAGACGGGTGCATGCAACTGGATGTGCTCGCTCAGAAGGATTTTACAAGCTCACACCCGAGGAGAAAGCAAAACACAAGCGACAATGGGGCATTCGGTCCAATGCCAATAATATTCAGTCCCTTGCACTTGCTCCGGTAGGCATTGCTCATGAAAGACCTCAAGGAAAGGCAGCGTTATCCCGAGAAGCACGGTCCAACCAGCGCAGACTGCTAACAGCATTAGGGAACGAAGTCGACTCCGATCTTCTGAAGTTCAACCAGCTGAAATTTAGAAAGAAGAGTCTTCGGTTTGCTAGAAGTCGTATTCACGACTGGGGTTTGTTTGCTTCAGAGGGCATAGCAGCAGACGAAATGGTGATTGAGTACGTTGGGCAAATGATACGTCCGTTAGTCGCTGACGTCCGGGAACGAAAGTATGAAGCCGTGGGCATTGGCAGTTCATACCTGTTCAGAATTGATCTCGAAAATGTTATTGATGCCACTAAAGGAGGCAATGTATCCAGATTCATCAACCACAGTTGCAACGTAAGCCATTTTAATGTAAAATTGGCAAGAATTGAATGAAATAATGAGAGGAAAATGTTTTATATGCTATGTACCAATATCTAATGGATTTTTGGTTCACCAAACTATCTAATCTAACGAAATTAATAAGTACGTAATAATATATTATTAAAATTCTTCTTATTTTTCAGCCCAACTGTTACGCCAAAATTATCTCAATTGAGGGCCGGAAGAAAATTGTTATTTATTCTAAGCAACCAATAGCCGTGAATGAAGAAATTACTTACGATTACAAGTTCCCGATAGAAGACGACAAGATTCCCTGTCTTTGTGGGTCAGCGCAATGTCGCGGAACTCTTAATTAGAGGTGCCTAGTAGTACTTCTAATTAGAGGGCGCAAAGTGGTAGCCTATTATTCTTCCTGTTTAGTAATGTCATGCATACAGACTGCACAAAGTGTTGCTGGTGAAAAAATCGAACGCACTTTGCCGAATGCCAAATTAAATAATATAAAACACATTACCTATACATATAGTTTTCAGAATGGAGTGGAAAATTAAATTGGAATCAAAAACAATATACAGAAATAAAATACAGAGTGGTGGATTCGAGGCATGTAGTAGAATCTAAAAACATTGATTCCTACTCAGGGTCCCAGTGAAGCTCGGAAGGTCCCCATCGGGCCGGCAACAAGCTGGGTTTCCTAAAAATCTCGGCCAAAACATTGCGTAGCAACGCGTTTTGGTCTGTGTAGCTGGTCAGAACATCGTACAGATAGTACAGTACAGAATAGATGAATACAAATGGTATATACCCCTCCTTAGAAGAAGAAACTTGATCCCTCCCATCTGGCCATGGGAGCGTGGGAATGTATGTTCAGATTCAGATTGCGTTTTACATTCTCTCTTATAGGTTTTTAAATACTATCTTATGAATTTATAAAACTGTTGGCATTTGATCTAAGTGCTTTCTTTTTTCACTGTAACCGCGCAGATAGATAACCTCTCAAAGTCGGATTTCGTTGACTGAGCCATTCAAAGCATTGAGATATTGTAATTAGATAACTAATAACTAATAATTGAATGGCAAATTTTTATAACTGTTAATCATTTTAGCTAAAGGACAGAGAAATTAAAGTAAATAATGTTTCAATAAGTAATTCTTATGTGTAATAATAACTCTTAAGAAAACAATTAGTTTGTTGACTGTGTACAAAGGACGGGTTTATTACGTCCTTAATAAAATAAATACAGCCAAAACTATGGTATAAAAATTCTGCATGGAAACAGAGATTATTGAAAAGTTAATACATCCGTTGAGAACTTATGTGGTAGTTTTGTCACTTTGCATCCTGGAGTTTATCCTTGCATAAATTCATGTCGCATAACAAGTTTTTTTGAAAATAGAACCACTTTCAAAGATTTTTGGAATTTTGAAACTTGTGCATATCAATCTGAGATTGGGAAATATCTGACAATGCATTTTGAACTCTTTCCAACAACGCTTCTCCTCGAACAATGACTTCTTTTAGCTTTAGGGCAACATCGTGGTTTTCCTGTTCCAATCTCCTTAAACTGGCAAGCTGTAAAAATGAATAAAACATATTTTCATGGTTTCATTGTAGAATATGAATGAATGAGCACAAGATCATTATATTTACTGTGAAAGTATATCCTAAATGAAATCACACCTGAAGTTCTGTTGAGGAATCTTCACTTGGCAGCGAATCAATTAGGCAGTCTATATCTTTTGCACACCGTGCTATCATAGAGGCAAACGTGAGCGTGTAGTCTAAAGAGAAAAGGAAACATTTTGACATATCTATTAACAACGTTACATAATGTAATAGAATTAATGCAAACAATTATGTGTAATGAAAGAATACAAAAATGTTTACCTTCTGGGGGGTTTAAGGAGTTTTGATTTCCGCTTCTATCAGGAAATTTGCTAGGGGTAGATACTTGCTGAAGGACTCCGACACTGTTGCAGAAATTCTCTGCTTGCTAAAAATATAAAAAATTTGTACTGAATCCTAGCCCGGTGCACATAGATGTTTCAGACATATGTACAAAGTACAAAGTAAATATAGTGGGCAGTGGGCACCGGGTTCACCCTTACGATTTTCAGTGATTAAAATGTGAACTGTTTCCAAAACTTTACATATATCAGGACTGTGGTAAAATTACAACATAATGGAATACCTGTCTAATGTACGCACAGAAATTCTAGCAAGTGAATAGTTTATATAAGTACGATCCAAAAATTGAGATAATTATACTCAAGTTAAGTTTCATTTAATTGTTTCCTTAATGCACAACATATCGTACTTAACCCATGCTCAACCAATTGCGTAATATGAATGAATAGAAGTCTATGTTGCTTTTATATAAGACAAAAATTATATTTTTAATTAGAAGCAAACAATTCCCCAACCCAAATTAGTTATGATTACCAGTCTTGCACACAGTTTTATTGATATACTGATATACTCACTCCACTCACCACCATAGGTGATAGGTGCTAGCGAAATTTTAAGGTAGCTTTGTAGTACCCCTAAATTATCCTAAATTGTTAAATTTTATTCATTATTATATAGGTTTTTTGGGAATGGGGGATAAGAACCCCTACATCTTCACCCCTAACTATATTTCTTATGACCTGTCACGTTACAATGATTACATTATAATGGCTTATATACAGCTTATTATAATTAATTGCGCTTACAGCTGATAACTTACAAAATTGACGGCGTCTTGAAGTTGTGTCAACCTGTCTGCCATTATTTTTTGCAAACTTTTCAGCAAACACCACAAAAAGTCAGATGTCAGATAGATTCTCAGGGCTCAGAGGTTGAATATTTACAGGCCTCCGCGTTTAGGTTTCCTGTTTCAGCGGATTTATTTAAAATACACCTCTGCCAATTTGTGTGCAGTTCAGCAGCCAATGGACGTCGTAACAGAAGTGGTGTTTAGCATAACATCGCTAGTTTTCCTACATAGAAAACAGCGCTTCCTGTGTGTTACAAACTGCTGGCAGGTTTTGTTAGAGGGGCATGCGATTCCGGTACTTGTATTGCAGGAGACTCGGAGAAGTCAAGTCAAGATCTTACTTCTGCAGTCTGCTCATTCCCATTCTCTCAGTTGAAGAACACGCGGAACGTCATTGAGTTAGGAACTCTCGCTCGTCTCGTGAACCTTTGGCTTGTGGATTTATCCAAATTTATATTAATTTTTCAGGTAAGAGAACTTGGTTTTTGTCATAATTATTTTTGAATTATCAATTAGTAATTTATCACTATTAGGGTACGCAAAAAATATCCCTATTTTATCGAAAATTTCACCAAATTCGAGAGCTAATATGATGAGCACCGCATGGTTGGGTGATGCCGGACATGGCGCATGGCGCTAAGCCATGATATGAGCCGTACACCTTGTATTCGTACTGTCTGATTATAATCTTGAATCTTCATTTTAGAACTACTTAGAAATAATTGTGTTTTGAAACTAAAAGTGCAGATTTCGAAAAATTAATTAATTTTAAATTCTATTTCATATTTACAGAATGCGTTACGTAGCCGCTTACCTTTTGGCCGTTTTGGGGGCCAAGTCTTCTCCATCCGCCGCTGATATCGATAAAATTCTTAGCTCAGTTGGTATTGAATCCGATGGCGAGAAGGTTAAGAAAATTATTTCCGAATTGGCCGGAAAAAATCTTGAGGAAGTCCTAAAATCAGGTAAGCATTATTTAATCTCATCCCATCATTCTCTTATATTAAATGTTTATAATTTATAAAATACTTATGATGATCAACCAATCACCATCTTTCGACTGAGACTAGTGATTATACCCTTTTATTCTGTCTGATGTATTTATTTTCGTCAATAATTAATTTTTAGTAATATATTTCGGCAATAACGTGGGCTTAATAATTTTTGTCAATTACAGGACAAAGTAAACTCGCTTCAATGCCTTCCGGAGGATCAGTAGCCGTAACAGCAGCTGCCCCGGCCGCTGCTGGTGGTGGAGAAGCTAAACCAGGTAACTATAAGATACAAATTAAATTGTTATATCTTTTTTTCATGATGATCAATCTGATCACCATCTTTCGACTGAAAGTTTTGATGATAATCTACGTGTCTGATGCACATTTTAATTTAATTGTGTCTGTATTTGAAGATCAATTCTAAACTCTGTTTTGTTATTATTTTATTACAGAAGCTAAGAAAGAAGCTAAGAAAGAAGAGTCTGAATCAGAAGATGACGATATGGGTTTCGGCCTCTTCGATTAGTTATTTGATTTCGAATGACATAGCGACTTCTTTCTTATGTTAAAATAAAAGATCCATACAAATATCTGTGAATTTTGAACGGTGACTTATTTGTGTACAATTATTTTCAAATGTTTCATATCTACTGTTAAAATTACTATTACTACTATCATCCACATGAGATTCAATAATTTTTTAGATTGGGAAAGGCCAAGCAAAACCGTCTGTAACTGTAGTTCTAATTTTAATGTATAGCATTTCATTTTATAATTGATCCACATAAAGTTAACTAACTATTGTTGCATTATAAAAACAACTACCAAAGGCAATTGAGTTAGAGTTCTCAGTATTGTAAATCAATTTGAAAACTTGCGAATATGCATTGGTCAGAAGACAACATGTGTTTACATTCCCACTATGTGTATACCTATTTAATTACTGGATTATATTATTCCCATTACATAATAATAGAAAAATACTTAAATTCCATGCCTATATGGAACTAAAACTATAACCGATCACACTCAATTTCCATTGATGAAATATTCATACGAAGGACAATAAATATATACATACGGACATATGCATTTCGCCCAAACGTTCATACAATTAAGTTTAGTGAATAGTAAATGAATTGCCAGATTATAGATTTAACGAAAGTATCATATTTTAGCATATTTTCCTCTATTCTTTGCAAGGCTTTCATCTGTATTATTATTTAAGTTCACGACCGAACGACTCTAAAGTCCTCAATACAGCAAAAGAGAATATTTGGTATATATAACAAAACAATGAAGAAATGTAAATTGTTGCAACACTTTTGGTGAGTTCAAGAGTCCCAATAACATTGCATAATGTGTATTAATTACCTATATGCTAAAAATTATGCAGTTTATACTTTTCAAGTTAAACAAATACCTTATATTATGCAACTAATTTATTTTACTTATGTTTACGCGTTGGAATGAAAACATTTGTTTGGAATGGGGATGCAATATTATTTCATAATATTCCTCGGGTCCCAGATATTGCACAAGAGATATTCATATTTCTCCTGAGATGAATAGGCGAAGAAATTAACTAAATATTTGACATTCCTATTATTTTTTGAGAAGCATGAAAAGAATATTATGACATTTATTATCACTTTCAAGTATAATATTAAAATAATCAATTTCTTTTCATTCTTTCCACCAATGTTGATTAAATTAAAAAATTCCTGAAAATAATGCATGAAAAGCCTGATTCTAAATTCTATGTAGTGTTACTCATTGTTCAATTAGAACATTGCTACGATGGTTTACGTACCGTTATAAATA
>JAQFYC010004299.1:0-17654 GCA_034694165.1 Tomocerus mixtus | reverse complement strand
GTCCTCTAGTGCTTCTTTCACAAACTAGCACCCACTAGTCTCAAGTTAGCCGGGAATCACAGCTCGGCTATAATGCACAGCTTTCAACCCATTTGGTCATACCTAACACATTTAATATATAGATAGAGCACCGGAAAATGCAGTAACATATTCTAGATTAATCTTTCAAACAACTAAAAAATTAAATAAATCTTACATTTTTCATTGCACTGACAAAACTGACGAACTCCGTCTTACTAAAATATTTTCTTACTTGTTCACTGAAAACTGAAGGCTGAAGCTCTGCTGAAAATTGTTTTCCTTTTGTGATTATTATTATTATTGTAAAAATCTGCCCTAGAGGATTTAAATGTGATTTTCCGGCGCTTCTTCTACAGGTGACTCAATGGAAAAAGTCTCGCTCGTTTTATTAATGGAAGGTTCCAGCATGGTGTGAGTGTGTGAGTGAGAAGTTGAAGTTGGTTGTTTCTTGGTGTGGCTGCTAATGCTGGTAGGTATTTCACGTTGCATTTGCATTGCATTGCATTGTGCTCTCATACGTCGGCTTCAGCACACGCATTATCTCTTTCTTCTCTTTTAGGAGGTATTTTAGTCGGTCTGACAGTGTGCGGCGAGGAGAACAAGATACAATTCGTTTTTTGAACTTTCTAATTTCACAGTTAATTAATTCGGATTTCCAAGTCAGTTAATAATAGTGATAGTGTCACTACTTAAATAAAGTTACCATGTCTGCAATTAGTATTGCCAATCCAAAAGCCGAATATGCCAGAGCGGCACAGGCTTTGGCTATCAATGTTTCCGCTGCACGAGGAATAGGCGAAGTAATGAAATCCAACCTGGGACCTAAAGGAACAATGAAAATGTAAGGGATATTTCATATTTTTTCATTTATATGACTTAACTAACCCACTGAACTTAATATTAACAATCTATTTAACTTTCAGTGGTCTAATGCCAAGTATTTGGGGATGTAGAATATTAGATTTTTATTGTTGATTGCGATGCTTGTGAATGACATTCAACATTAGCCGTTACCGGCATGATTCATAAATTCAAAATTAAACTTGTTTCCCCTTAGGTTGGTGTCGGGAGCAGGTGATATCAAGATTACTAAGGATGGAAATGTATTGCTTCATGAAATGGTGAGTTAAAAAATGGACTAAATAAAATTTTATTAAATGTTTTCAGTAACCAGGCCAGTTATCATGGATGGTTACTAAACCTTTTGTAATTCAGTCATCATTATTTAGGACAAGCCATAAATGAATGCTAACCAGTGGCGTAGGTTTAATAACCGGATGTTTTAATATAATTTATACTTAATATCATATTTTTTTTAGCAAATACAACATCCCAGTGCATCTTTAATTGCCAAGGCGTCAACAGCCCATGACGACATCGTTGGTGATGGCACCACGTCCATTGTTCTTCTAATTGCGGAAATTATGAAGCAAGCTGATATTGTCATTAGCGAGGGAATTCACCCGAGAGTAATAACTGATGGGCTAGACTTTGGCAAAAAGGAAGCTTTGAAAGTTTTGGAGACATTAAAAATTCCAGTTGATATGGATAGAGACATCATGCTGGATGTAGCTCGAACCTCTTTAAGAACTAAAGTGGACACAAAACTTGCGGATTTATTGGCTCAGGTAAATAAATGACATCTCTTTCATTGTCTCAGCAGCTGTTTTTTTAATTAAAAATAGCTGCATACTACTTAATTTTTTAGTCGACAACTGACTCAATACTCATTTATTCTTATTGAAAATATATTAAAGTTATTTCTTTTATTTAACCATGTGTCTAAATATGTTTACAGATATGCACGGAAGCCGTTATAACTATTCATGATAGAGAAAAGCCGTTCGATTTGCATATGGTTGAGCTGATGGAGATGCAACACAGGAACGAATTAGAAACCTCCTTAGTAAAAGGAATTGTCATGGATCATGGCGGTCGTCATCCAGATATGCCGAAGAAACTTACGAATTGTTTTATTCTGACCTGCAACATTTCTTTGGAATATGAGAAAACGTAACATAAATTATTATACCATCACTTATGTAATAATATTAACATAAAAATGCTCATACTTATTTATTAATATTTAGGGAGGTCAACTCTGGGTTCTTTTATAAGTCTGCTGAAGATCGGGAGAAACTGTTGTCTTCCGAAAGAGAATTCATTGAGCAAAGAGTCAAGAAAATCATTGATCTGAAGAAAGAGGTTTGCCCCGCTGGAAGTGACAAACATTTTGTTGTCATCAACCAGAAGGGAATCGATCCTCTGAGTTTAGATATGCTTGCCAAAGAAGGAATAATGGGACTTCGTCGTGCGAAGCGCCGTAATATGGAGCGTCTCACTTTGGCATGCGGTGGTATGGCCATGAATTCCGTTGAGGGATTAACGGCCGACTGCCTTGGTTACGCTGGTGTGGTTTATGAGCATGTTCTCGTAAGTTGACGTCATATCATTTGTATTCAATTCAAATTAAATGTAAAAAATAAATGCAATACAAACTAAAGTTGTATAATATGTTGTATATAGGGCGAAAATAAGTTTACTTTCGTGGAGGAATGCAAAAATCCGAAAAGCGTAACCATCCTAATGAAAGGACCCAATAAGCACACCGCTGTGCAGATGAAGGTACAAAGCTTTCTTGTATATAATGTTACTTTTTCTAAATATAGTCTGTTCATTTGGTTTATGCTAACTCAATTATTTAGTTTTCTTATATTTTCGCATTTAACTTCCGTTTCCCGTAAATATTGTGAATTCGAATTGTGCAACGCTAACTCTATGTATCTATATTTTAAGGACGCTATTCGTGATGGACTTCGTTCTCTTTTAAACGTAATCCAAGACGGTTGCGTTGTACCCGGTGCAGGAGCGTACGAACTGGCTGTGAGCAAGAAACTGTCCGAAATAAGAGTAATTACCTACTTTTCACTTTTCATATTAGAATGTGTTATGCTATTACATCGTTGCGAAGGACGTGCACATTTTAATTTACCTTTTCAATTAGTATCGTTAGTGTGTTAATTCATAGAGCGATAAACCGGTTAGAGTTATGTTTTTGTCTTAAGATATTTTTCATGATTTATATTTTTTACAGCCTGATCCTAGACATGCTCTGGGGTGCAAAGTATTGGCCGATGCAGTCTTAATAATTCCCAAAACTTTGGTCACAAATGCTGGGCACGACGCTTTTAGATCGATTCTGAAAGCTAAACAATCCCAAGGGGATGTGGTTCTTGGCTTCGATTTATACACGGGTGAAACCTTTTTGCCCACACAAGCTGGGATTTATGATAACTACTCTGTTAAAAGGCAGATGATCGATGCGAGGTATGCTTTTACTCAAAGTATTTGTAAAAATATAACATTTTTATTTTCTATAATATATGAATGGCATTACTAACTAATATGAAAATTTATAGCGTCGTAGTTGCAACGAATTTGCTTTTAACGGACGAAATCATGCGTGCTGGCTTATCATCTCTTAAGTAAATTCACGTCCACTACCTCGTTGGTATTATTGGCAAATCAAAAGGTAAATTTATTAAAATTTTCCTACAACATGCCACTTCACAATGTGTAATCTATGATAGAAGTTATAATGTTTTTCATTTTTTGTGTAGGAATGATCATTTCTGACTTTTGATTGCCAAAAACTATGATCTTGGGACACCCAAAGCTAAATCACTATAACATAAATGACTGGTTCTCATCGTCAGCTAACACTTTTACAATAAATAATTTGCAAAAATTTAAAGTCACCCACAGATTAACGTACAGATAGCAACTTATCTAACATTTCCAGTGCCTCCGCTTTGTTTTCTACACTTTAAATAAAGATTATAAAATTGTCTTCTGAAGTAATTTGTCTAAAAGCGAAACAAAAATAAATATTAATGTTAACCACACGTGTTATGTTTGCAAAGTATTTCTATATTTTACTATTTGTATTGGTAATCCCAATATAATATACAGTTGTTCAAAACTATTAGTATTATGTTCGGATTTGTAGGATAATTAGTTTATGTTAATGAAGTGGGGATTATTAAGGATTACCTGGTGTAATTCTCTTTGCAAGTGTCATAATACCTAGTAAAGTTGATAAGTCAATTCAACATGAGCATGCCGTCAACTGTATAAGTTAAGATGAGTTAGTACTGCTATAGGAAACTATAATAAGATATAAGGTACATTCATCTACACTCACTATTTTGTATTTGACATGGTAGTTTAGTTAGTACATGTACATTTATGTTAAAGTTAAAGGTATTGCAATTACTGTTTAGCTTAAATAATTTGGCTACTGCTTTTCAATTTAATTTGTATCTGGTCATTGTCCTAACATAAACATGGTGTTAACTATTTATGATATCCTCTGCGCTGTAACTACAAGCTAGAATGATGCCATCATAATTGCAGTAGATAGTATAAACTAATACTACACTACATACAATGGTCATTTGTCGAGCTACGTGAAAGTTTTTGCATAGAGTGACGTCATTGTACTAGTAGGTAGTCAGGAAAGGTTTCACTATAATATAATGGTATTACATCGTAACATCATATCGCATGTTTAGTTCATGATGTTAGTTTGGCTCGGCTATAGCCATTATATTACTATAGGTACCTAATAATAATATTTAAGTAGTCTAACTATAAAATAAACTACATTTAGTGTAGCGTAGTAGTAGTAGTACTTATAATGATCGAGCAGTCGAGTCTAGGCAAATCTGCAATATTAACAATCCCTTAGATGTGCAAACTATTTATGCCTTTTTATTAGCATCTGCAGTCCGTAGGGAAATATGTCGTAAAGAACAGACGTACTTTACGTAGCATAATGTGGAGCCTACAAAATCCTTCTCATTCACCCTCCTCGAGCATAGTATAGTCGTAATATAGTAATTGGTCAGAGGTCACGAAAGATGATTCATTTTCATCATTCATATTCATACATATATGTACAACAACGTCAGCGTCATACTCTGATACTTTCATACTTCATCACACTCATGCTATAAAATACAACAAATTCGCCAACGCACCCTCGATTATGTTACTTCACGGACGTGAGAACTGAATGAGATGATTTTTTGAATGTCTCAAATATAATCCGAGGACTATGATCGCCGAATTCGAAAGTATGAAGTATAGAATGTGTTTTTGACACACATGCAATGTAATAGTGTGCGATTCTGAATAATCTGCTGGTGAATTTGATGGGGTTTTGGTGTCGTAGTCGTGTGGTGGTGGGTTGGTTACGTATTGCATTGCATTTGCATTTATTGCTGCCTGTTGTGTTATTCTCCAATCTACAAAAAAACTCTACTCTACTCTACAGTATGGGACTACGGACTTGACTTGATCTCCTCCTATTTATTATACATATCTCTTAGAGTTGAGGAGGTTGATGATGAGAGTGAGTTTGTTATAATAATAATACAATATCGTACTGATTATTATAAGCACTGCACTTAGTACTTACATTATAAGAGTTTCGTAGCACTACATACAACATAGTAGGTAGGAATAGCTAAATCTAAACCCTAACCTAAAACTACATCTTATTCTACTCCTGACATGACATCCATCCCTCGCTTTTACTTTTCACCTGTTGTGTTGTTGACTACTTTTCTGTTTCTTTGATTGAGCGAGCTGGTTCAGTACTCTAGCTCCTGCTCATTAAATTCTGAATACAACAAGACACAAGTAAGTAATTATAATTGAAATTTAAAATAATATTAAAAATAATATAACGTCATTACGCCAGTCCCCCTCCATATCCTTATTCATTCTCAATTATTTCTTTCAATTTTTTAAGCTAGCGTCTCTTGTTTTATTGTTTCTTAGACGAGATGACACTATGTTATCTTTACCTTTGACCCAACCAATTTGATAATATCTAATAAACTAAATTATCGTATCATATCATATTTATTGGGATCTGATCACCAATTTCAGAACTGAGACTGAATATTAAGACTTTCCTCAACAGAGATTTTCTAATTGTTAAGAGAAGAGAGATTTTGGACGGGGTGGTGTTTTGTCCGAATATGTACTGGATTGGCTTATTCAATTGAAACATTCCAAACATCTGATTAGGAGCCAACATCAACAGGAGTGGAGTGGAGAACCTTTGATCCAGTTCCGTTCCAGTATCGTCCGTCAAATTGAAGATCAATTAAAAGTTATCATCAAGGTCAAAGGTATATTTTCTTTTCCTTATTGCTTAACATGTAAAGTAAATTAAATGCACACGTCATTTAGACTTTTTTCATTTTCCTATTGTAATGTAAGCCAAATTTCAAATTCGTAGCATAAGTAATGACATTTGAAAATAGTTTTGGAAATAATACATATTACTGCTGCAATTAGGTGTTATCTGTATCTACCTCTTAAGAAATTTTAATATTTGCAGGTCCAAAGTAATGACTAATTAATTTTTGAATTTCAGTATCTATAATCAAATTAATACTACCATAGGTGCCAGAAAAGAAATTGAAAAGGGCCATTAGTAATGTAAAAAACTTGCGACAGCTTGGCTGCTATAATGTATATTTAACCCCCGTTTGTTAAATATTGCATAAACATTTTGTTTAATTCAATTAGTTCTAATGTATATTATTTTCGGTTTTATAGGTATAATGACTCCATTTTTTATATCGCCTCATGGAGTCACAAAATCAGTATATATAGCTTATTGTTAGTAGTTAGTTATAGTAAAGTTTGATTACACTGAAGAGAACATACTTCCGTGTTAAATATTATTAATGTAGTTGTATTTAAGTTGTTAAGTACATGTATGATGTATTTTTTAATTGCCAAATGTATGAACAACGTAAATTTTCCATTTATTTAAATGGACCAGTGCAGTATGCTAAGGTATGCTAAGGTTCCCATATTAATTTACAATTAGTGAACTGTAGACCAATAAGTTGTTTTACGAGAGAGCAGCGACTTAAATCTATTCGTAAGTCCTAATTAACTATATAATTTTAGTGCTGGTTTCGTAGTCGAGCTCAGACCAATAGAATTAATTATACATAAGCAGTCAGTTTGTTTCTACTTTGGTAGTTATATTTTTGAAAAAGAACTTATTTCATAGGTTAAAAATAGCAATATTCACTCAACTTGTAGTCGGTTCTCGGCGATACTGCTGAAGACAAATTGAATGCTCATTTAATTGTTCTAATTTTTTTGTTTTCTCATGTTTTACAGAAGCAAGGCTCCATCAAAAAGGCTGAAAAATCTTTGCTCTTTTTCCGAGTTCTTTCAATCATTTGATTGCATTGGATAATTTATCACACTAACATCACATTTCATAATGGCTAACCGAGCAACTGGACAATCAAAAGAATATGATCACTTATTCAAGCTGCTCATTATTGGGGATAGTGGTGGGTTTCACGGTTTTATATTTCTTGCTTTGCGTTCTAATGTTCGTTAGTTTTGTACGAAAATATTTGTCGAACATTGTCTAGTATATATAAATAAAAATAAAATAAATAAAAATAATTAGAATGCAAAAAAAATTGTTTTGATTTTAGGTGTTGGAAAGAGCGCTTTGCTAGTTCGCTTCTCTGACAACGTTTTCTCCACCAATTACATCACTACAATTGGTGTAGACTTCAAAATTAGGACTCTGTCCGTCAATGGAGAACGTGTAAAACTCCAAATATGGGATACAGCCGGACAAGAGAGATTTCGCACAATTACCTCAACGTAATTTGAGCACTACATTTTTACTATTACATTTTTCTGTGGTTAATAGTCACATAATTTGATTTGAAGTAGTTATTAAATTCAAAAATTATATCTTTTAGGTATTACAGAGGCACACATGGTGTGATAATCGTTTACGATGTTACTAATGGAGAATCTTTTGCGAATGTCAAGCGATGGCTCCATGAGATTGAGCAAAATTGTGACATGGTTAATAAGGTGCTGGTAGGAAACAAAAATGACGATCCTTCCAGAAAAGTTGTGCTAACAACCGACGCTCAGCGCTTTGCAGATCAGGTGTCAATCCAATTGTTCGAAACTAGTGCAAAAGACAATATAAACGTCGAAGAAGTGTGTTTTTATATTCAAATAAAATTACATTAAATATTTTCTCAGACTTCGGTATATGAAATAAGCGCATACAGAATTTAATATAACAACAGTTAAAGGCTTAAGAAGGACTTTGTTTCTTTATTCTAACACTCCAATGTATGGTATTTTATCAAAAATTTGAAGAAAAAAAATTTGAAAATCTTGACCATTGCCTTAGTATAAATGGTTGTGCTGGGTGCCTACCCAGCACAACAGCCCGGCTTGAATACTCTAATTACAAATTACTAGGTCTAGAATGTTGAGAAATTCTGTACGCGACACTTTATAATACTGATAAAATTGGCTAAAATTTTTGATTGTAATCTTCACATTATGTTTTTTATTCATAGATGTTTATGGCCATTACTCGTCAGGTGTTGCAAACAAAGAAAGTGCAACAAAAAACAGGAGAAGAAAGCAAAGGGACCGTCCATTTGTCTTCAAGAGCAGCGGGTGGAAAGCACGGAGGGAAGAACAAAATTAAGTGCTGCTAAAATAATGTAAACCTATAAAGTATAAAATTATATTTCAAAATCTACTTATAAGTCTCATTCAAGATAATTTCTGTCTTCGATAATGTTATAAAAATCAGTGAAACACACATACGTTCCATTTTACATATTATGATGTTCGGTTAAGTGTCCGTGACACATCTTGTCTTATACTAGTTTTGAAACGATCACTTCTTATTTAACTGTTGTAGTTTGAGTACCTATTACAAGAGACCATGCAAATGATCCCAATCCAAAAGCGCATGTAAAATCTATGATCCAATTAAATGCTAAATAGTTAATGAGATTACAAGCAATCTAATGTAGTTAAGTCTCTATGTAACTAATAATTGAACTATATGAATGTAAAAAGCGAAACTGTATATTTATGGAAAAACATTTTCAAAATTGTGTAGAACGCATGTTATTACGAGTAAAGTACGCTATTTGTATGTTGTTTGATAATGACAAAATGTTAATGATCTCTCTAATATGCAAAACACGAGTTATTTAATTTTCAGAGTATAGAATGTGTTCTGATATCTCTATTTCCACCGAAGATATCTACACTTAACTTTAGTTATGTCTACTGGATAATGTCATTGTCAGCCATTTTCGCTTAAGAAATATTGCTTAATGCTTAAAATGAAATGCTTGACGCTTGATCATTCTTCTCAAAATGCTTTAGCTACAAAAACGAAGAGTATTGTCGTTCTATCAGTTAAATGGTAGAACAAGTACAGGACATATACGTCCAAAATTATACCAAAATACTATGCTATCACTAATACATGTAATTTTATGTTCAAAAATTGATATTTTCATGAATGTGTGTATAATGTGCAAACTGCTAAATTATACTGTGAATAGTGAATATGACTGATATAATAAGTAGTTACAACAATGACAAACTCGTATATTTACAATGAGTACGTTGATTAAACAAAATAGCATCACAATAAATAATCACAAGGAAATATTCGGTGCCATATTTATATGCTCACTGTTAAACATATAACACGCTACTTTATTCATGCAATTCACTTGTACTGACTGATGATGAAAATGTATGTAGCTTATTACACTTATGTACTAATATTAGCACTTTCATGAAAATCATACGATAGAATCCCTGCACAATGTCCCATATTAGTTAACCGAATAGTTAAAATTCCATCTTATGATATAGACTAGTATTAAGTGACCATAACCAACAATGATGTAAATGAAAATGAAGTACCTAATATTCAACCATTATAAGCCTAATCCAATGCAATGGGGTGCATGATACGATGTCCTCTAAAGTCTAAAAGCATCCAGATTTTTTACGGTACTACAACGAAAGGAAGACTTATCGCATGAATAAGAGTTACATTACAGGTACAGCATAAACCTATGGACTTGCAAGGAAAATGAATATTATTCTACTCGAATTTAAATAGCTGCTGATAAAAAACCGTCACAGCTCGTGCCATGTTGAATTTAGAAATATATTAATTAACAGAGATCGATCATCGACTTAATCAAAATTACATTTTAGCATGTCAACGATGTTTGTTGCACATAATAACAACTCAATAATATTTTCCCTACACTCATTAGCTCATAATATATATAGTCTTGTCAGCAATCGTCATGTAAGTAAATGGGTATGCCCTGTCCTCAATTAAAATGGCAAAATAAAATTTAGCATCGTACGAATAAATGTAACAATTATTTTCACTTTATTATGTCATATTTAAAAACCTACACATTTAGAGTTTTTATAGTTACATTTAATGAAGTAATTTGAACTGTACACACTACTATTAAGTTTGTCGGCGCAAAACAAAAAAGAGAAGTGTGAACCTGTGAACTATGAACTATGAACATGACGCTGATTTGGTGTTGTGGTGTCTTTAATTGAAGACGCGCGCCTGCATGTATCTGTGTTAATATTATTGCGCTACCTAAAAGCTAACCTTTCAACTGTATTAAATATATCTTTGCAAACTATAGCCCAAATTGTTGAGATTTGAAATAATCTTAAAAGTTTCAATGTAAATCATGAAAAACTGCTCATTTTCATTCCCTTGGATCTGAACTTTTGCTTGACCGATTGTGACAAATAAGATATTTATTGAAAGACAACAACTTAACTTGGTCCGTATGCACAAATTGAATAAGTACTCTAATCTGGATTTTATACCCAGATTCTCCAATCAAAAAATTCATATTTGTGACAATTAATTTTAAAATTTTGGTCATGAATTCATAAAATTAAAATGTCGAAATTGCATACGGACCAAGTTAAGTTATTGTCGTTCAATAAAAATCTTATTTGTTACGATCCGCCTAGTAGACGTTCAGATCCAAGGGAATGAAAATGAGTAGTTTCTTTCATACCATTTAGGCTAAAATTGTGCTTATTTGTTTATAGTCATCCACCTTAACAGTCAAGAGTATATTTAATAATTTTCTGTTTATGTACATAGTACTTGGCATCGTTAAATAACTTAAAATATATTTAACAGATTAATATTTTATTATATTACTTATCATAAGAGTGATTGCAAATTTCATAATATAATATTTGTCCTATATTCAATTCAAAGCAATGCACATATATGTATAGCTTATTTACACCTATTTAATTCTATTTGCTTTTTTCCCTTTAATTAAATAAAAACACTATTCTAGTTCTAGTACTTCTACAATTCTAATCTAGTATAAAATGGTCGTTATGTTGTTAATGGTGTTCTGGAGTGTGTCTTCGGCGATTCTTCAGGATTACTTCTTGCATATATAATACATAGTTTCTTCAAGCCTGAGAATTGTGTCGACAATTTCCATATCTTTGTATTTTCTTCATTTATTTGTTAATGTATCATGTCAGTGATGTCGAGTTTGATCATAGTTTGATGTTAGTGGCGTAATGGTGATATGATTTATTCCGAGTTTGGTGGCCAATTTTTGATGTTTTTGGACAATTTTGAGGGTTGTAATCTTGAATGCTAAGGGAATTGAAGTCCACATATGTCCCATATACTTTCTTGCCTAGGAAAAGGAATGTGTAATGTATATGACGCCTTGGAAGACGTGAATGATGTCATCTTTGATGTGCTTTTTTGGAAGAGCTAGATTTCGACTTGTGTGATGTTATTCAGTTTTGGAGCTACCAAGCTACGTAATGTGATGTTGCTGGGATGTAACTTTCGCTTCAAATGCCCATCTCTGGTTTCAACAAATAATAGGATTTACTAAAATCTGTACGTTGGTCCTGTGTTATGATTTATTGTATATTATATATTATCCTTACTTAGCTGTGTTGGATTTTTAACCAATAATTTCTAAAGACAGAATAAACGATTCTACTAGTTCTACTTGTTCTACAATTCTAAGCTATTATAA
This sequence comes from Tomocerus mixtus, assembly GCA_034694165.1. Taxonomy (NCBI): domain Eukaryota; kingdom Metazoa; phylum Arthropoda; class Collembola; order Entomobryomorpha; family Tomoceridae; genus Tomocerus; species Tomocerus mixtus. The sequence continues at coordinate 5,661 of JAQFYC010004299.1, read as the reverse complement.
AATCATTAAGTTACCTTGTAAACTGTACATACTAATACGTACGCATTTCATAATATTACATCTAACTTAACATATTTTTACAATTAATTATTGGAAACCTCTTATGTAGTGATTAAAATATTCAATTCAAGTGTACATGCCTATTGTGATATAACTGATTTTAGCAAAAATAATACAGGAGTTCACATAATTGGGAATTAGCCAGAGGGAATCCTTAAATTATTCTAACTACAGCGACGGATAAATAACACCTTCGACACAACACTAACAATACTACTTACTGCACATTAGTATTGTATGCATCCAAACAAAGCTTATATTGTAAATATACTGTAATTATGAGGGTGTTTAACAATCCCATTTGAATCTGCAGAGAAAACATTTCATTCAATGTGGAAGATACGTTGACTTGGTATAAATTTAAAAATACTTAAGGTTTGAATACAGTACCAAACTTTGTAGCAATTTTTGCAAGAGATTTGGGAGACGATTCTGCAGGAGACGGTGGAGAACCCACGGGCTTTTCTGCTGATACTTTGGGGGCACTTTTAACTTTTTTCGAAATTATCGGTTTGGTTGCTCCGGGAGCGGGAACTGTTTTGATTATTTCGACATCGTCACTTTCCGAATCACAATCTTCATAAGCTTCTGGTTCTTTAGCTGCAGCAACTTCTACCTCATTATGTAGAAGTGTGTCCGTTTTTCTGGTTACAACTGTTTCGGATTTCCTAACTATCGCATCTGATGGTTTTTTACTTAACAAAGCGTCTGGCTTTTTTGTTATACCAGGTTGTAATTTTGTAGTTACAAAACCTACCGGCTTTTTAGATAACACAACTACTGGCTTCTTAGTAACATCACTCTTCATCTTCTTTGCTAACGCAACAACTGGCTTCCTAAGTACTACAGCTTCAGGCTTCCTAACTGTATCACCTACTATTTTCTTAGTTATCGCAGCATCAGATTTCCGCATTAACGGAGCTTCTGGCTTCTTTGTCGCGTCAGTTTCCACTTTCTTAGTTAACGCAGCATCTGGTTTCTTAGTTACAATGACTCCTAATTTCCGGGTTACCGCAACTTTTGGAGTGTTAGATATCCCAGCTTCGGGAGTTTTAACTATAGCTGGTTTTTTTGCTATCGTCGTTTCTGGCGTTTTCGTTACTCCAGCGTCTGGTTTTTTAATCTGGATCGAAGTTCCTGATTTCTTAATTATTACAACTCCTGGTTTCTTGGTTACAGCAGCATCTGTCGTTTTTGCAACACCAGTTTCTGGCGTTTTAACTATCGTAGCATCTGATTTTCTAATTATTGGAGTACCTAATTTCTTTGCTACGGCAATTTCTGGCGTTTTTGCTATTCCGGCTTCTGGCGTTTTAGCTATCGTAGCCTCTGGTTTTCTAATTATTGGAGTACCTAATTTCTTTGTTACGGCAATTTCTGGCGTTTTTGCTATTCCGGCTTCTAGCGTTTTAACTATCGCAGCTTCTGGTTTTCTAATTATTGGAGTACCTAATTTCTTTGCTACGACAATTTCAGGCGTTTTTGCTATTCCGGCTTCTGGCGTTTTAACTATCGCAGCTTCTGGTTTCTTAAGTATTGGAGTACCTGATTTCCTTGCTACTGCAGCTTCTGGCGTTTTTGCTATCCCGGATTCTGGCGTTTTAACTATAGCAACTTCGGGTTTTCTAAGTACTGGAGATCCTAATTTTTTTGCTACTGCAACTTCCGGCGTTTTCGTTGTCCCGGCTTCTGGCGTTTTAATAACTATGGGGGTTCCTGATTTTTTAATTATCACAAATCCTGGTTTCGTAGCCACCGCACCTTGGAGTGATTTTGTTACCACAGATTCTGGTGTTTTACTTGTCGCAGCTACTGGTTTCTTGCCGATCATATTTCCTGATTTCTTGACTACCGCAAGTACTGCCTTTTTAGTCATTGCAAGTTCGGGCGATTTTGCTACCGCACATTCTGGTTCTTTACTCACTGTCTTTGTAGCTGCCGCAGTCTGTAACTCCCTAGTTAAGATAACTTCCGGTGTTTTAATTGCAGGAGACCCTGGCTTTTTGACAGTTTCTGGAGTCTTATTTAAAACAGCCTCCGGTGTTTTAGCAGCAGCGGGGATTGGCTTTTTAATTACCACAGTTTCTGCCTCCTTAATTATGACAGCATCAGGTGTTTTAATAGCTGCCGCCACTGACTTTTTAATTGCCGCAATTTCTGGATCCTTAGATATGGCAGCCTCCGGTTCTTTAATAACAGTAGCCGCTGGATTTTTAATCAATAAACCATCTTGATCATTAGTCCCAGTAACCTCTGGCTCAGCCTTCTCCTCAGAAACTTCTGAAACTTTTTTATGGCCACCTTTTACATCAAAATAATTGACAAGCTTTTTGGGCGAAGGCTTGGCAGGTAGTAAATTTGCAGGTGGCGGAATGAGACAAGGTTGTGCATAGGGATGGGATAATGAACGAGCTGGAAACACTACTTGACGCTTCATCTTCAATTTAGATTTATTCAGCTGTGCTATCGGCTCCAGCTTTTCTTTATCTTCGTATTCCTTAGATTTTTCAGTATCTACTTCCATTGGTTGAGATTCTTGTGTTTGGACAATCCTTTCCTTTGTCATTGGAACTGTATCCAATTCAGTAGTCGTTGGCAATGCTCCTACTTTCTGCTTATAAACTCTGGGAAAGTCAGTACGTAATTCTTCTTCCGTTGTTGTTACTGAAGAGTTGGTACTACACGAGATTCCAGTTTTTTCTGTGTTTTTATTATCTTCAGAGGGTGAAATTATGTCGTTATCAAGTTTAATCCTTTTTGCATGACGCTCAATTGTATTAGGTTTAGCGTGTGAGACTCTCAAACCATTTTCAATATAGTCCGTATCAGCTACCAGTAATATCAAGCAACCAATCTTTATCCGAGATTTAATCTTCAATGGAATCGGGCCCTCCCAGCTTCGGAGCGAAGGAATTTTTCGCTTTAAACAGGGACAGTTCTGCAATAAAATCGAAAATATTAAGTTAAAAAACAGTTGTAAATGCTAATTTATTTATGAATACCATTTAATGTAAGTGGCGTGTATCTATAAATTGAACAGTTTTTTACCTGCTATAATGATATTTTTACCATAATAATGACAGTTTTAATGCGATCTGACTTTTGATAAAGATGTTAGTTTGCGATGCATTAATTTAATGGCATAAAAATATTTCTTACCCAAAAAGGTAGCGCTGAATCTGTATCAGCATAGAGGTTTAAAGCTGTTTTATTTCTGTCTATTAGGTATTTCTTCAAAGACATATCAGGTAACTCCGAGTATTTCTCCGGCTCTCTTAATTCAGGGGTAAAATCACACCCCAAAAAGCACTCATCCACAACGGTTCCATGCGGACTATAGTTAACAAGTTCCCAACGACATTGCAAACTATCGTAGGATATGTTTGCGTGCATCACTGACACACCTTGACAAGAACCCATTTTTGTGAGGTTTAGTGTAACGGAATCCCCGGTGCCAATAGAAACAGACGTCGAGCGGAGAATTACTTTCTTCATCGAGTTAACACAAACTAACGTTAGCACTGGTCGCACTTTTGTGAAAGCAGAGCCAGGAAAACCATTTTCGACCACATTCTGTTAAATAAATTAGAATAAATTAAAATTTCATTCTGTATAGCTAGTAATAAAAATAGCAAAGAAAACAGAAGCATACCTCAACGGCTCCAGCAACAGATGTTTTTTCTGCTTGGTTGGGACCTACAGGTTTAGCATTACATATTTTTGCCAAAGCCATTTCGCGAAACTTGGAATATGCTAATGCTTTAATAATTGCTGGACTTAATTTTTCAAATGCATCACTGTCGGCCTCTACAGTAAGAGATGCCTCTGCTAGTATATCCAGTGGTGTTAATCCGGCAACCTTCATTTCGCTTTTAGTAAGGCCATGTGGAGTTGGAATAGTTATTTCGGTGGACTTTTCTATAAACTGTCTACGTAAACTATCACGCTAAAATTTAGAAAATATTGCTGTTAAAACTGTTAATTGTGGTTAACTAGAACATAAAATTGTCATTATATATAAGCGTCAAATTAACAACACTGGTAAACTCTGCAACCCTCTATCTGAATAGAAAATGTGAAGTCTCATTACTTTTACTGGTAATCGTCCATACACGTCAGAATAACTAAAGATTACAAGTTGAACCACAGCTTAAATCATTACACTATTGTGTGTGTGTGGTCCTCTGCTTCTTCACATTTTCTACAGACGAAAAGATTGCTAGATTTTCCCTCAAAAATTATACAATTGTAGATAATTTACCTCCAAAACATTTACTTCAGGGTCTTGGGCTATTTTACCACCCTCCTCGTCCTCTTCAATGTCGTCAATTGGAGTGTGATACATATTCTTATCATAGATATCCATAACATAGTCAGGTACCTATATCAAAATAGTAAGCGAATGCGATTACATCTGTCATTATATTTTCTTTTCCGTAAATAAGACAATATTTTACCTCAGCAATTCTGCTTCTATTTATTTCAACCTTGTGGTGAAATAATGGGTTTGGCTTATATGCTTTACGGAAAAACTTCGTAAGTATGGATACAGAGTCTACAGGTTCTCTGGTTTTCTCCCACACTCGTACTCGTTCGCTCAGTTTAGTTGAGGTCAAAGTAGTGTGTTCCAAAAAGGGTTCGACATGAAGTGGACACTGCCATATACCCACCGGTGGAGTAATTAAAGGTGGGTTCAGACAATCAAAGTGGTAGTACGTTGTGCAATAGTCGCATTTGATTAATGGTTTCAGTCTACAAGATCTGTTTTAACAAAATGACAGTTTTGTAACAATACATCATCCAACACAAAGAGGTATTTACTATGTTAACATATTTTAAGTTTACAAACATACTGCCTGCAATTGTAGCAATACAATTTGGATTTCAGACACGTTCCTGGGTCAGCTTCCTCCATTATCAAAGGTTTTGGTTTTGATGTTGCTGTCTTTTTATAAAGCTGTCTACTTGAACCTGTAACATTGCAATTTCAGATACTTTTGATTTAGATACGTGTTTATTTAGAAAGGGTGTGAAAATAATATTATCATTTATATCATTTACCAGGAAACTGGTAATCGTATGTAGGGTAATCCGTCGGGAGTGAAAATTCCACAGGATTCAGCTTTCTCATTTCCGGCATTAATAGATCGAAAACACCTCTGATAGCTGTAGTGGAGTCGGCTTGCACATCAGGATTTGGAATCACCTTTTTATCAGATACGGGTATTGAAGCTGACGTATTTGAATCCTTTTTAATTTTTCTCAGCTTACCCCCTTTTTTCTTACTCTTTTTACTGGAACCCATAATCATCTTGTAGTCCTTGTATATAAGAAAAGAAAATTTAAGTATAATGATGTAACAGTTAAAAACTACGTTTTTCCTATTGTGGTTACATAATTTGCAATAAACTACACATTATAATATTGGTAATGTACCACTACCGTTTTGTTATTTTAACTTGCACGCATACTGCACAGTAGGAAAATTGTTTATGCAATTGAAAGTCATTAGCACTAACAAAGTAATTGAATTGAATTGAATTGAAAATTGTTTTATTCAAGTGCCATCGAATTCAGTACAATCTTTGTTCTGTTTTTCAA